>PVJA010008715.1:0-63577 GCA_004027025.1 Myocastor coypus
TTTTTTTTTTTTTTTTCTTGTTTCAGAACCTTTGTTTATTCACTCATTTTTATGGCCGGCTCAGCCCACCCCGAGGGCAGGGCTGGCGCAGCATGTGGTGCCGGGGATCGAACCGCGGTCCCTAAAGCCGCCCAAGCTTTCCCAAGCAGGCGCTTTAGACCACTGAGCCATCCTGCCGGGCCTACTTAAGTTTTTTAAAAAATCAAAATTGAAGGATTTGATTACTTCTCGGCCTTTTGGCTAAGATCAAGTGTAAAACTGAGACTGGGTACGGTGGTGCACGCCTGTAATCTCAGTGCTAGGGAAACTACAAACAGGAGAAGCACTACAATTCTAATCTACATAGTGAGACCATATAGATGGTGTACTAAATACATTTTAATTTTTTCCTTTTTTTTTTTTTTAAAGGACTTTCGGGTTAGCTCAGTGCTTTAAGTGCCTGCGTATACAATCCCTAACAGGCACAGGGCATGGCAGTTCAATCCCATACCAACCCTTAAGGCAACCTGAGTCAGTCAAAAAAAAAAAAAGGACTAATATTTAAACATTTAAATACTTAAAACTAAATACCTGACAATATTAACACTAATTAACATTTTTAATTCACTTGTACAATTTTAGGACAAAAATTAAGATGGCGGGTGAAATTCATAACACTAATTTCAAAAACAAACAAGCTTTTAAGTAATGCCTTATTTGTCCAACGTAGTCTTCTAGCCTGCCAATGACTGCCACCTCCAACTATTTAATAGGACAAAAACGTAAAACAGTTCACATACCTTAAAATTTTCAGATTGTAAATGGCCTTGAATTGTACGGTAAGTAGCATTAAGGTCTGAAAATATCTGGCATAACTTTGTTTCAAAACTGAAATTCAAATAATACATTCTTTAAAGTAGCTGCTTAAAAAGTGATACCCTCCTCAGCATGCTAGCCAATAAAAACTCTCATACTTAAAATATTTATAAATCACAAAATCCTTAAAACTCAAGTAGGTATTTAAGCTCAAAAAACAAGTGAATTGCTTTAACTTCTATTACTCTGAATTTTCTTCAGTAAATCTTCAGTACTCAATCTCTTCATTATTCAGAACTAGAATATTTTGAATAGTCTAACATCTTCATAAAACCAGAAACTTATTATAGAAGTGAACTTAACAGAAGGGGGAAACTAATAGCAGAAATCAGAGTGGGCCCCAATTTACAATTCTTTTTCAGAGTCAACCCCTTTCCTTGAGCCTACTCAATAAAATAAGACACAGAAGGGGAACTGTAAGGAACTAAAGAACAGCTTACATATTAATTATAGCACAGCAGCATAGTACCCTATTGCTTTAGAAATTAACAGTGAAAAAAAAAAAGATGTTATAGTTAATATTTTATCTTTGCCTTTACATTTGCCATTATACTGTTTGTTTATTTTACAGCAGCTATTTATGCAAAGTTATTTTTTGCACTCTACCTATCTGTTCTATTGTCAATAATTAAGAAACTGATATAAAATGAAAAATTTCTAAAAACTGGTAAGTTAGCTTACAGTTCAAAAAAGCAAGCCTATTTCTGAAAGAAGTTCTGTAAATCATGAATAAATTTAAAGTATTTACTAACAGAAAAGGAGATACTTTTTTTTTTTTTTTTTTTTTTTTGGTCTTTTTGAGACAAGATCTCACTATACAGTCTAAGCAGGCCCCGAACTCCAATCCTCCTGCTTCAGCCTCCCTAGTGCCGGGATTATGGGCATTCACCACCATGCCAGGCAAAAATCCTCTTTTCTCAATATTTAACACTAAAATATTATACTTCTAGAGTATTAACCTATATCATCATACTTACAATTTTCTATAATATGAAGCATTGGCAACTTTGGCTGAAGAGTTGTACAAAACATCAGAAACCAAATATAATCTGGCTATCTGTAATTCCAAAAGAACATAAATGGTTTAAAAAATAAAAAAAATCAGTAACTAATGTATGTAAAAAGAAACTGCATTGTCAGTTCTTGAAATCAGTGGCATATGGCTAACAGTTAGTTATAATTTAAATAATCATTACTAATTGGAAGGTCTATATGAAATTCAATGTCATGACATCTATGACATTGGCAGGGATAAAAATCTATTACCTCATTTACATTTCAGTTTACTGATAACTTTTAAGTCTATGAATAAGCTTCCTAGGCAGATAATAAAATAGTTAAGTGAAAAAGACTTCCCCAGTTAAGTTCTTCATTCAAAAAAAGGCATCAATTTCAATCTGAAAGGATGTCAACCACTTAATTCTGCCACTTTCCTAATTAAACTTACGTTCTGAAGGAGAAATCATTCCCATACCTTTTTAGGAAGAGGTGTCTTTAAGATGGATAACGATTCAGTAATGCAATCTACTATTTCTTCAGCAGCTTCAGCATTATTAAGACAGAAAACCATTGCATCTCCAATGTCATTTTTCCTCGGAGTCAATCCTCGCAAGATTTCCTCTAATTTGTCCCTCTGTCTGAATATAAATTACTACCTTGAGTATCTATAGATAGAACTTTCAGATGTCTTTTTTTTTTTTTTTCCTGTATTTTAGGGAAGTGTCTACAGGGTGTTCAGGGTCTCACTACTAGATTGTACTGGCAGTGATCCACCTGTTTACAGCCTCCCAAGAGCTGGGATTACAGGCAAGCCACCACACCCTGAGGAGAGGCTGGCAGGGCAGGCCCTGGGATCAACCCATGATCCCTGAGCACTTTAATCTGCTGAGCTACTTGGCTGACCCATTGATTAAAATGCCTGTTAAGAGTTTTGGATTCTAAGCAGGCGCTTTAGACCACTGAGTCATCCTGCCAGCCGAGCTTTGGATTCTTTGATACTTTTTTTTGGTACTGGGGATCAAATTTGGAACCCTGCGCTTGCCAGGCAGGTAGCTATGCCACTGAGCTATATCCCCTGCCCTTCAAATGTCATTATTAGGTTGCCATTCTGAACACTGAATTTTTATTCACTCATTTTTATGGCTGGCTCAGCCCGCCCCAAGGGCAGGGCTGGCACAGCATGTGGTGCCGGGGATCAAACCACGGTCCCTGAAGCCGCCCAAGCTTTCCCAAGCAGGCGCTTTAGACCACTGAGCCATCCCGCCAGGCCCCTGAACACTGAATTTTGTCTTTCAAAAATATATTAATTTTTGAAGGAACTCATAAGAAAATGAATGCTGTTTTTGGAATGAGAAGTTTTCAGTGGTTTTTTTCTAGGTTACAAATTGCATAAATTTAAAATAATGAGCACTGTTCCAAATCTTCAAGAATACCTCAGTCCTATACCATAACAATGAAGAAAGTTTATGTTCTTCATTTTCCTCTGAAGGAAGTCTATTACTTGAGCACTTCTCCATGGGATAAAGAGGTTAACATTTCCTGTCAAGGGTAAGATCGCATTCTTTTTTTAAAGATCATGCATATTTTATTAAGCTTTGTAGCCCACAAGGTCTCTGACACAATTATTCTACTGCTATTGCACTAACACAGATACAGAGAACATGTTGTGCTACAATTAAACCTTACTGTCAAAGCCAGAAGGCAGATATTTTTGGGCTGAGTTTGCAGAGCATAGGCTAAAGAAATGAATATACATCTAAGAAACAGAAATAAATACACTTGAACAATATATCAGTCATTTAGGAAATCCTCACACAATGCATCAGTACAAGATTTATAGACTATGCAGTGAAGTATATAAATTTATGTACTAAGAATTTTTTTAGGCATTTTTTTCCATGACATGTGCAGAACAACCTCTGAACATGTATTGGTCAAATATGTTTCTGCTTCTTTAAACCAAGTGAACTGCATTTTCTGAAGTGCTGTGGAACATTAATAACAAAATGATTCTATGACGACCACTACATTGCTCGCCACACACTGCCAACTCTCAAAAATTTTTGCACAGGTAACATCTAAACCCACTACCATACAGTTATTTTTCCCTCTTTTAATTGCACTTAGAGGCAGCAATTCTAAGAGTCACTACATAATTTCTATAAAAAGTTAAAAGTATTCTTAATGCTAAAAGACAATCATATTTAAGAGATCATTAATTTTATCAGTAGAAATATCTTACTCTTCTTTAAGTGCTCCTTTTTTACTAGGCTCCTCTACAAAAGCTTCTGTTTCTTGCTCTTCTGACATTCCATGAAGGTATGGATTTAATGGTGGTGGCCTCCAAAAAGATCCATTTTTGAACATACGAAAATCCTCTGTCCGCCATTTAGTTGGAGAATCTCCCTAACAAACATCCAACAAGTTATTAAAAAGATGTGGTAACTCAGACTCAAAATAAACAAAGTAAATAATTCTACTTGCCTGTAGAATAGAATAAAGCTTCCACCGGTAGTAAACATGGGCTGGTGTCTGGTTTTCAAATAAGAACCTAACCAAAACAAACCAAAAAAACCACTAAACATCATGTCTTAAGAAAGGGCCACCTTCAATTACACATAGTAAGAAACATTTGTCTATTAATTCTAAATAAAACAGAAAGAAAAAAATGTTCATACATTGTCATCTGCTATATACCCCTTTCTTATCCTAGATTGCTTCAGTAGCTAAATACTCAGAGAACATGTATCCTGTTCTATCTTTAGACATATTTACAAACATTTACAAGTTAGATAATCTGAGATTTTTGACTGCAACAGATTTTTCTCAACACGGAACTTCAAAAGCAAAGACATTGTACTACTTAAGAAGCTAAGTGCACCATATACCATATCAATTAAGAAGACAATTTCCTTTGAAACTCATCTGTTCAACAAAGCATAATGAAAGTATTTTCTTCCTAGAGAATGCTAAAAAGTTAATTAACTCAAATGAGGAAAACTGACCTAAGCACACTTTAATTACTAAAACATATTTCTGATCACTCTGCACAAACAACCCTATATTTTTAGAACTTTATTCTTAGAAATATTTTAAGTTCCAAAAAGTTAGAAGCATTTTTAAAAATTCACACCTAGGGGCTGGGGAGATAGCTCCGAGGCACAAGTGCCTGCTGGGCAAGTGCAAGGTCGTGAGTTCAAACCCTGGTCCCACAAAAAAAAAAAAAAAAAAAAAAATTCACACCTGAAGATAAAACACGATATACATATATAATAGAATTTTATTTACCCTTGAAAAGGAAATTTGAGTGTATAGGGACAACATGGATGAGCCCTGAAGATTTTCATAAGTAACATAAGCTATCACAAAAGGACAAATATGGGCCGGCCAAATGGCTCAGAAGATTAAAGCACCTGCATAGGCAAATGCAGAAGCCAGAGGTTCAACCCTAGGGCACCCTGAGTCAGTGATTGAGACTAGGCGTGGTGGCTCGTGCCAGTAATCCCAGCACTTGGGAGGCTGAAAACAGGAGAATCACTACAAGTCTGATCTACATACTGAAACCCTGTAGACCCTGTACTATTTATAAATAATAAATAAATAAAATTACATAAAATGACAAAAATAGTGAGTTTTATTACAGATACACTACAATAACTTTTTTAAATGCACACCTGAACATAGGATTGTTGATTTCTCTGTTCATAATCATAGCTTCAAACATCGGCCCTTCACGTACAACAAATTCTATCATTCGATGTATCAGGGCGAGCAAATTCCTATAACAACAACACAGTTAAAGAAAATGGATTCAGACCTACCACTATATAAAACTACACTTGACTTAAATTACTATAATTGTGCAGAAAAAGATTATTCTGCTAACTAATATAGAATTTAGTACCAAAAAAATAACCTGGAGCATATTTTAATAGCTTCCACATTAAGAGGGGGTAGGACAGTGAGGGGAGGGGAGGATGGAAGGGAAGGTGAAGGGAGGGTGGGAAATGACAACACAGCCTCATAATAATAAAGATTTAATTTTCTAAATGTCACTTAGTATTATCTTCCAAATGCAAAACATCAAATTATGAATCACAACTAAATGGAAAGCTGTAAATATATAAAAGCAGTAACTTAGAGGTCACATATAACCATCTAAAAATTTACACTATCTCAATTTTAAAAGAAAATATTCCTAATCCAAGTACTTTTGTAGTACTGAAATGTTATAACCATGATTATAATTTATGAAAATATAAAATACTTAACAGATTTAAGGCCTGGTTTAATAATAATAATGATAATAGTAATAATAATAATATCCATCCACTTCCTGTGCCTTTCTGATACACATACCAGATGGAGTTTTTATTAAATTTGACCTTTAATGAGGCAACATCCCTTTGGAACATTCTTCAAACTACAATTCATGACATATGTAATTCTGCCTACATATTATGGATCAATGAAAAAATTACATTGCTAAAGCTTAAGCAGAATCTGTTCTTTCCAAAATGGGGGACATGGTGAGATACCTTTATCTTTTCACAATTATTTTTCAGTATTTAAGCCCAAGAACATATGTAACTTTTTTAGTTATAGCCATTCTACTGGTTGAATTCACAGAAAGTATTTTCAAAAATTTCATGCTAAAATCCATAGTAACACTCAACACAATTTCAGACATTGAGTATGGATCTTGTCTGGCAAAATCATTCAGCTTGCTTACAAGCTGCTTTTGATTTCTCATTTCACCAGTCCCCAGCATAGACAATCAGAAAATAACAATTGGAAAAAGCAAAAGGATATTGGCTCTTGGTATAAGACACATACTAAATTACATCTTTAGCCTTCCCACCTCCAACTAAACTCACATTAACATCTATGATATAAACATACAGAACAAAAGATTTTGTCTATATAATGTCCTGCTTCAAAGTAACAGTAAAATAATCTCATATTGATTATAATTATTTTCTCCCAGTTTTCAAACAAAGCTACTTAAGCAGACACTAAAATCCTTACAATGTGGGGAAGTTTAATTAATAAAGAAGGTCAAAAATTATATGAAGATTTAAATATTTACAAAGGGGAAGCTATACATGTTAAACTACTCAATTTGTTAAAACAACATAATCTTAAATTTAAAAATTTTCCTTCACAGAAGTATTAACTGCTCTGCAAATGTGTAGTTCTTCACATCCATAACAGAATGTATTCTCAATATCCTGAGTTAATGACATTATTTTGAAGAAAGGGTGATAAGAGTTATGGTTCAATTCCTAAATTCCCACTAGTATGAGCCAAATTAAAGCTACGTGTAATTTCTTCTATCAGAAGACTATTTACTAGGTGGACAAATGCAATACACCCAGAAACTTGTGTGAATTAAGTCAAAAGCAACTTGACTTCAGTATTAAAAAATATATAAAAAATGTTTTGTTTAGAAAGTTTAAAACCGAAAGATTCATTCTATTGGCCTATCAAGACTTTTCAGCAAAATATATGCTTAAAATTTTGTTTAGAAATAAGATGAACCACACATGAAGCTACTATTGCATATGTTTTGAATAGCACAAGAATTTTCCTATGACTACTTTATCCATGGAAAAAGTAACACTATAGTTTTAAACAGGCTTGTAACTTATAAAGTCTATTTTCATAAAATTAAAAGCAGAAAAGAAGTTTTTAAATGCTTTTTTTAAAATCAAAATCTGACAATCAGTTGTTACTAACTTGAATTTAAGACTGTCAAAGAATTGGAATCACATTCTTTTTTTATGGACTGTGTCATTTTCTTAATTAAAAAATGATGACTTTTCTATTAGAATACAACAGTGTAGTACAAAAAGAGGATACATTTTAGAGTGCATTATTTTATTTTTAAATGATAATTATCTTATTCTGGGCAACCACAACAACAAAAAAAATTGTCTGTCAGTTATAATAAAACCACATTTATTGGAGTCGATCGTACCAATGTCTGGTCAAAAACTGTATACTTTCCCAATCCATCCCATGATGTTTTCCTGGTCCCCCGCTGCCGCAGACAGTTCAGCTGGTGTTGCTCACCAAGGCCAATGTCAAAGAGAATTTGGTATTCTTTTGTGTTCATTTATTATTCAACCAGTGTTGTGTTTCTGTGTTTGGGAAAAGGCTTAGCTTGACTGAGCAAGAGCATACCTAGAGCATGAATTCTTCTGCATTTACAGTATGTTGAAAAAGAAACAAACAGAAAGAAAATAAAAGAATTCCAAGCATCTTTGTAATCATAAAAAAAGTTTCTAGTATGTCCAGTGCTCATGAAAATAGGAATTTGTTCTTAGAATCAATTAGTTAAAAAACCAAAACTATGTCTTCAATACAACTCAAACCAATGCTGTATATTAAATGTACACAAAGCAGAAACCAAGAGAAGGGGGAAGAAACATATTAGGTCAAATTACAGCATTATCTATAATTTAAAATACACTTTATTTAAAACATCTACTGTTCTACCATAAAAACATTATTACACCAACAACTCCAGATTAACGCTATTAAACACATTCTAACTACTAAAGCTATATAAATTCCCTATATTGATAATAAACATTAACATAAAATTGTAAAGTATACTAAAATTATTTACATTTTATATATCCCCCAAAAAAGTACTGGGAAGAAACCATTGCTCAGTCAAGATATTACCTTTTCCTCAACACCATTTTTCTTAAATTCAAAAGGGGATATTGTCTATATTTAGATCAGTAATAATAAAGAAAAACATGTACCTTTCTGTTGGGATAACCACTTTGACTATGGCTTGCGACAGAGTCTGTATATGAAGTCACATCAGATAATAAACATAGAATATGTGAGTATTGTTAACAAGTAACAAGCAAAAATATACATATGCATTGAAAATACTACACATCTAATCACAAGTTTTGCAGGCAATCACTGCATTTGAAGTAATTATATACTAAGCAATTATATAAATGCAAATGGATGTGTTCAGCGAACAGTAATTGTTCACCAAATGCAAAGAATCAGAACATTCCTGCCAGAATGCACATCAATGCACTGAAATAGGTACTACACTGAGAATTATCAGATAAAGATTTTAATTTGTGAAGTAATTAGCTGTTTGCCTCTGACCATACAGTTTGCTACTTTGTTCCCAAGCCTTTAAAACCAGCCCTGTCATTTTAAGTGTAATTCATAATAGAACCAACAAATTCTTTAACTCAAAATTAAGTTGGTTTTATTTAATAAAAAGAATACTCACCCTTTGCTTCTACTAGATCGTTTAGTTTTTGTTTTTGTTTTTTTTTAATACCACATATGCTCTCATCCAATATTCTAATATCTCAGACCCTAAAAACTAAATTAACTAGTTGCCATCCAAACAATTTAACTATTTAGGTGGTCTAACTGAAAAGTCACTAAACCAAATATAAACTGCCAATTTCTCAAAATAAAGTAAACTGAGATACTACACTTAAGCAAACCTAAACACTGGACAAAAGAAAAAAAAATTTAACAAGTGGTCAAAAAAGAAATGGTAGCCACAAATAAAAATATGACCTAGTATTTCAATAAAGGGTTTCCATGGGCTAAGGCAGGGAACACATCTATTTAAGAGTTGCCAAACAGAATTACACACACATTTTATAAAATTGTTGAAAAGAAATACTACCACAGATTTAGTATTTACAAACTAGATGGGGCCCTATGTACATTTTTTAAATTACCTTCTCAAAATCCTCCTTGTTTTTAGGTGGTGGTAACATGGGAGCATTGGGGTTTTTTAACCGTTCTCTAGGCTGCGCATTAAAAGGCAGTCCAGATGGAGGTGGGGGAAGCGTATGTTCCATCATAGAAGGAGGAATGTATATTGGATGTGGAGGAATCGGTACTGCTTTACCCCAACCTAACTTCATTTCGAAAGACATAATCATTTTTCCTACAAGAAAGAAAGGTTGCTTTAGTAAGTCTCTAATAAAAATAACAGTTCTGCTGGTTTGAATTAAATTCATCTTTTACTTCTATACTTTGAGTCAAATTCCTCACTATAATTTTTATGAATACACTTCTCAATAAAAAAGGTCTAAACTTAACAAATGGAATAGTATAAACATTCTCACCATTTAAATTTTTTAAAGCTCTTTCAGCATCTCGTCTATTCATAAAAGCCACAAAGCCACAATTTCGCTCTCTTGCTCTTTCTTCATCAGTTCTAGGCCACATAATTTTCACACTAGCCAGTGGTCCAAATCTTCCAAATTCTTGGCACAGCATTTCTTCATTCATCTATAACACGCATAGAAGATTTTTGAGTATGCCAAAAAAAATAAATAAAATTAAAAAAACAAGAAAAATCAAAATATGCAAGAGAAAACAGCTTTTAAACAATGAAAAGCAATATATTATACATAATTACAACTATTAGGAACCCTATGTAAGTAAAATCTGAGCCTCTTGGGGTATTTACAAGTATTTCTCATTATTTATTTATTTACTTATTTACTTAGTGGCACCAGGAATCAAATTCAGGACCTCGTACTTGCCAGGCAGGCACTTGTGCCCCTGAGCTATCTCCCTAACCCCTACAAGAATTTCTTCAAAGAAAAATTCCATTTTACTTAAAATGTAAGATGTCAAGGGCAGGTGAGGGGTCAGATGGCTATAAAAAATAAAGAACACTTTAATATCCTCTTCCTATTTTAAGACCCCAGTTCCTAAATAAGTTCTTCTACAGAGACACTGCCATCTAAGCAATATTTTCTAGGCAACCATGGTTAGCATATTCAAAAAAAGATCAGTATTTGCTGATGAGGACAGAAAAAAATCACCTTTTTCCCTTGCTAGCAGCCAATTTCCAGTGTGATCAAGAGTAAATAAAACAGTAAGTATGCAATAAGGTCAAACTGTACCTGATTTTCAAAAACAATATTTTGTATAATCACTATCTCTCATAGCATAACTGAAAATAATAAAGTAGAAAAAAATAATTAAAATATAAAAGACAAAAGCACTGGGGAGCTAGGGAGATAGCTCCATGGCACAAGTGCCTGCCTGACACATCCAAGGTCATGAGTTCAAACCCCAGTCCCACCAAAAAAAAAAGCACAAATACTAGTTTACTGGTATGAGGAGAAAATAGTAAAGGAACTCTGTAAAAAAGCAAGCTGTGCATCAAAAGAACATAGTTTAAAAAGATCATTTCCTATTCCTGATTATATCCTGATAGTTAATAAAAGCAGCACCTAGCAAAACATTTCAAATTCAGAATACAGTCTAGTTACTGGAGGAGGAGATAAGGCCTCAGTAGTCTGTAGCAAGGGGCCAGGGAGATAGCTCAGGGGCACAAGTGCCTGCCTGGCAAGTGCAAGGTCCTAAGTTCAATCCCCAGTTCCAGGGGGGAGGTCTACAGTGAAACAATTTGGTTCACATCTATAAGTACCAAGTTTATATTTTAAAGAGTACTTACTTCAATCTAAAATCATAAGGCATAAGGGCCAACATTTTCATTTTATTAATACTACCTGCAGGATTGGCAAGATAGCCCAGCTAATTAAAGCAGGCACAGGGACTGGGTTCGATCCCTGGAGTATTGTGCTAACCTTACCCCCAGGGTACACTGAGACAGCAACTGAGACTGAGTGTGGTGGCATGCACCAGTAATCCCAGAGCTTGGGAGTCTATAAACAGGAGGATCACTACGAGTCTGATTCTGTGTAGTGAGACCGTGTACACCCTATATTAAATACATTAAAAAAAAACTACCTGTGGATTAATGTTTCCAAGGTATAAATTAGTGGTACTTGGATCTCCTACATCATGTGAGCCAGGTGCATAATCATCAAGAACTACAGCAAAAAGAAAAAAAAAAAAAAATTATAAGCTGCAAAGTACAAAGTGAAAATTTTATTAATTGAAGAGCAAGAAACTTTTTACCACCGGATGATCTATTTCTTCTTGAAGGTGCATCCACTTAAAAGGGAAAACAGAAAATAACACTTAGCATTTGAAATAATTAATCATAAATATACGTGTTAAAGTAAACATCACTTACTAGAACGACGCTGACCATCAGAATCTGATTGAGGAGGCTCAAATCGACTTAACCTGCCTTTTGTTTTATGTCTTTCATCACGCTCTTCTTGAATTCTGTTGAAAATGTTTACAATCATTAAATATGAGCCACAAATTGCTTGTTCACATTTAATGAGAACCCAAGTACTATCTTCAAATAATTTGAAATATCAGTGAGTAATTAACTAATAGTAATAATAACCAAAATTATCAATCCTGTTATAGGGGCCGGGGAGATAGCTCCATGGCACAAGTGCCTGCCTGGCAAGTACAAGGTCGTGAGTTCGAACCCCAGTCCCACTAAAAAAAATTAAAAAAAAAAAAAAAAAAAATCCTGTTATGACAGAGTTATAGGCAAATTTTTATCACCCCAGAATTTGGTTGAAGAAATTCAACAATAAAACTGCCAAATTAGCCAGGCGTGGTGGCGCATGCCTGTAATCCCAGCACTTGGGAGGCTGAGGCAGGAGGACTGATATGACTTCAAGACCAGCCTGGGCTACAAAAGTGAGCTCAAAGCCAGCCTGAACTGCACAGTGAGACCCTGTCTCAAAAAGACAAAAAAAAAAAAAAAAAACTGCCAAATTTACTGGTCAAGCAATTGCCATGACTCATCCCAATGGCTGACACTAACTACAGTTCTACTACAAAGCACTGTACATGGTTCCAAAGTTAATCCTGAGAGGATCTGACCTGGGAAGACATAGAAAATGAATGTTTTGTCATACAGATCTTGCTTTAACTTGCCCTTGATCACCCAGCAGAAGAGTTTAATTACAAGGCATAAAACGCAGAGCTGTATTAGTATGATGAGCTGTACAAGGCTTAAATCAACAGCCTCCAACATTGCCAGTTTCACCGGTAACCCAATGCAATTATGGAACATTGGACTATATATACAACTACTTCCTCTCAGTTCAAAGAGAAGAAATTTTTTCTTTGTTTCCTTACCAATATCAGAAAATTTATCATGTCTACACCCTGTGCACTGTATAACTACAATGAGAACAACAATATGCAATGTATCAATTATTGCCAATGTACTACTAATGTGTTTTGAAACTATACTGCTATTTCTTATTAAAATAAAAAAATACAAATTTAAAAAATAAAATTTTTAAAAACTGCTACATTTGTTGTTCCACATGAAAGCTGACCCCCTTACCTTTATCCCCAATCAGCACATGTTTAAATTATTTCAAAATTATTATGGTGAAAGACAGATTCCCATTAACTCACACATGCACACTTTAAAACACATTTACCCCATTATTCTTGTCACTTTTTGAAGCAGTACTGAAAGTCCTCTTTCATTAGTAGTTTTTAAAGTGTGATAAAATATACAAATGCTATTGCTAAGTGCCAACCAATAGAAAGGCAGCCTTGTAAAAACATTACAGTATGTTTCTGTCCACCTTATTCATTAGACCTGGCACCATACAACTTCTGGCACTTCCCTCAAAGTCAAAATGACCATGAAAGGTAAACTCCATCAGTTCAGGACATCAAGGTAGCCACACAATACAACTAAAGATACAAAAGAAGGCTTCCCAGAACTACTTCAGAAAATGACAAGAATGTTGGAATAAGGGTATCTAAAGTGAGTGGGGAAATTAATAATAATGTGTCATTTACTGTAAAAATGTCAACATTCACCATATTTTTCAATCAAAACACATAGTTTCCACTAAAGACTAGCCATTCAATAAGTCATTGAATTGAATCCACATACACCAAGCAACCTAGGTACTAGACTAACTGCTAACTTATTTTGAAGCATTCCACCAAACAAACGTAAAGCAATCTCATGGAAAACTGGTAACTTACATACTAAGTCCTCCTCTACTATAAAACTTACTGTTTTAATTCTTCTTTGAAGAGCTCCAAATTGCTTTTTTTCTTTTCTTTCTCCCCTTTCTTCAATGGCTATAAAGGGTATTACAAGTATAGTTCAAACGTAAGAATAAACAATATTTTGAAGTTTAAAATACCCATGCTTCAACTAAGAAAGGGTAAAACCAAGGAATAGAATGGGAGAAAAAAAATTACAAACCATATAGCTGACAGGAATTTGACTCTCGAAAATACAAAGCACTCTTAAAAATCAATGATAAAAAGACACCTCAATTAAAGTAAAGACCAAAAATTTGAATAGCTGTTTCTCTAAAGATTACAAATGGACAACAAACACATGAAAAACTATTCAATGCCATTAGGCAAATAGATTCTGGACCACAATGAGATATAACTCCATACTCTAAGATTCTGATAACAATTTTAACAAGCATTGATGAAAATGTGGAAAAATGAAAACCTTTATATATTACTGCTAGGTAAAACCACTCAAAAGGTTCTCAAAGTTTACAAAGAAAACTACTATGACTCAAAAATTCTGTTCATGGGCATTTCTTTTTTTTTTTGTCTTTTTTGAGACAGGGTTTCGCTATGCAGTTGAGGCTGGCCTTGAACTCACTTTTGTAACCCAGGCTGGTCTCGAACTCGCATTGATCCTCCTGCCTCAGCCTCCCGAGTGCTGGGATTACAGGCGTGCGCCACCACGCCCAGCTTCATGGGCACTTCTAAGAGAACTGAAAACTTGTATCCACAAAAAATGGCATGCACAAATGTCTACAGCAGCACTATTAGTATAGCTGAGAAGTGGAAACATCCCAAATGTCCACTAAGTAATGAAAGGAAAAGCAATATATGGTATAACATAAAATGGAGTATTTGACAACAGAAAGGGCAGAAATATGCTACAACATGCTTTTAAAGACTAAAAAGAAAAATAAAGTAATACATGTTGCATAATTCTATCTGTATGAAGTATCTAGAACAGGAGAATCAAAGAGAATAAATTAATAATCAAAAAGAGCTCAGAATATGGGGAATGTGAGAATATGAGAAAATAGGGTTGAAAGTTATGGGGAGACAAAATATTCTGAAATTTTAGTGCTTTGCTGTTGAGTAACTGTGAATATGGTACCTAACTACATACACTAAAAGAGTAAATTTTATAGTATATGAATTGTATCTTCAAAAAGCTGTTATTTTTTAACTACTTTCAAAGCTACCTTTAAATAGCCACACAAGAAAAACCACACAAGAAAAACTGTTCATTTTTTATTTACCAAATGATATGACCTCCACCTATCACCTCCCATAAAAACCTCATTCCCCAAGAATAAAAACTTTTCTATCACTGAAAATACTTAGGACAGTCAACTAGTTCTGATACTAATTCTCAAAAAGTTTCAAAATGTTCTGGGAAGCATATACCGCACAATGCTAGTAACTTAAATACCTCAGTTCAGAATTGCTTAAAACATGACTCTATTACATGTCCTATATCAATACACAAAATACAGGAAAGTCTCAGTCAAATAGGGACTGAAACCTCCAGTAATCTTTCCATCCTTTAAAAAAAAAAAAAAAGATACAGGAAACAAGTGTAGTAACGAGTATAATAAAAACAAATTATCAAAAAAGAATTATCACCTACATACACCACTCATCTATTATTCATCTTTGTAAATTACACAATGAGATAGTATCAGAATTCAACAGCTAGCTCAAAAATTTAAAAAAAAAAATCTGTTTAACAGTAGAAGTACTGAAAGTATCACTGGCAGTGTCATTCCGAACAAAAATGGTACTATTACTTAGGTAGATGGCTTACAGGTTTTTTGGTTTCTATCACCAGAAGAGATGGTGGTCGTTCATTGGATGACTGATTTGGAGGATTTTTTTGATCTGCGAATCTTGAAGATGGCTTATAGATTTTACCTCTTTTTTCATCTGTTTCATGTTCTTCTGAAATTCAAAATACTAAGTCACAAAACTAATTTTACTTTATTTGATTTCACTATTTTAAAATAAACATTTGGGCGCCGGGTGTGGTGGCACACGCCTGTAATCCTAGCACTCGGGAGGCTGAGGCAGGAGGATTGGTGCGAGTTCGAGACCAGCCTGGGCTACAAAAGTGAGCTCAGGACCAGCCTCAACTGCATAGCGAGACCCTGTCTCAAAAAGACAAAAAAAAAAAAAAGTAAAATAAACATTTATTAATGTCTTTAATATTATATATCACTATTGACAAAAATAAAACTAAATCCAACTACTACTCTACCCTCAGAATACTAACTTCGTCATTTTATAGCAGAACTATGAGCTAAATTACAGCTTTTCCTAATTACTTAGCTGTCTTCAAACTAAAGACACTAAATTTCTTTTATTTATTTATTTTTTATTTATTTATTTATTTATTTATTTATTTGTCTTTTTTGAGACAGGGTCTCGCTATGCAGTTGAGGCTGGTCCTGCGCTCACTTTTGTAGCCCGGGCTGGTCTCGAGCTCACACCAATCCTCCTGCCTCATCCTCCCAAGTGCTGGGATTACAGGCATGAGCCACCACGCCCAGCTTTCTTGTTTCAGAACCTTTATTTGTTTATTCAGTCATTTTTATGGCCGACTCAGCCCACCCCGAGGGCAGGGCTGGCACAGCATGTGGTGCCGGGGATCGAACCGCGGTCGCTGAAGCTGCCCAAGCTTTCCCAAGCAGGCGCTTTAGACCACTGAGCCATCCCTCCAGGCCCCTCACTAAATTTCTTTTAATTACACAACTTTAATACCTTATTAATCAACATTCCACTATATATTTTGCTAATTAATATAACCACTAGAGGGTGCTGACAAAAAAGGAAAGGTAAAATTAAAAAATAGTCAAGCTTCTTCCATAATTATTTACTTGTATTCACTCAATCAAGACAGCACTTATTCAAGGACTATAATATTCACACTTACCTTTAGCTGCATTAACAACACCTCCTCGCACAAAAGTTTTTACTTTATTACCATCACTTCCTTCAAAAGCAGCAAGAAATTCCTCATAAATTTCAGCAGCTGCCTTTTCATCTTCCTAAAAACATAAGACAATGATAAAATGTAAAAATTACTGTGGCAATATAGAATTAAATTCTTCAATGAATAGCGCAGACAAAATCTCACTCTTTCCAAGGTATACAGTTCTAATGAAAATATCTAAACAGATGTGGTGGCACACACCTATAATCCCAGCACTCAGGAGGCTGATGCAGGAGGAATGCTGCAAATTCACAGCCATCCTGCGCTACATAGTGAGTTCATGGCCAGCCTGAACTACAAAAAGAGACCTTCTCTCTGAAGCCTCAAACCTCTGGTAAACAGTACACATCAATTAACTCAAAAACTAAACAAATCCTTGTTTCTTTAGCAGCAATTTTGTGAACCAGAAAAAATCTGTTAACAAATTCATTTACAGAAATTCAAGGGCCACAACATAAGATTACATGGAAGTATGTTATGCTATTAATGTTTATAATATTCCATGGCAACTTAATTTGGTGAATATAATGAATATAACTTTTTTCAAGCCACCAAAGGTATAACAGAAATTAAAAAACAGCAACTCCTAAAACAATGAGAACCATACTATTTTCAATATAGATACTGTAAGTGTTCACAAAGTGTATCAACAGAAATATGAATGGAACAGAAGACAACAATAACAAAATCCAATAGAATGTGGAAATTTAATTTATAAAAGACACAACTCAAATCGGTAAGAAATATATTGACTTTTGAATAAGTAATTTTGGGATAACTGGCTAACCAAAAAATGATTTTAAAAAATGAATCCATTCTTCATCTATCAGGATAAAAAGCAAATGAATCAATTTTATTTTCTTAAAAATTAAAACAGAGGAGCCAGGCGTGGTGGCGCATGCCTGTAATTCCAGCACTCAGGAAGCTGAGGCAGGGGGATCAGTGCAAGTTCAAGACCAGCCTGGGGCCGGGCGTGGTGGCGCACGCCTGTAATCCCAGCACTCGGGAGGCTGAGGCAGGAGGATCGGTGCGAGTTCGAGACCAGCCTGGGCTATGAAAGTGAGCTCAAGGCCAGCCTCAACTGCATAGCGAGACCCTGTCTCAAAAAGACAAAAAAAAAAAAAAAAGACCAGCCTGGGCTACAAAAGTGAGCTCAAGGCCAGCCTGAGCTACACAGTGAGACCCTGTCTCAAAAAGAAAAAGAAAGAGAGAGAGAGAGAGAATAGAAAAGAAAACAGAGAGCTGGCAACATGGTTCAGCAGTCTAAAGCGACTACTTAGGAAAGCTGAGGCAGCTGCAAGGACCAAAGTTCCAATCCCCAGCACCACATGCTGCACTAGCCCCACCCCCAGGACAGGCTGAGCCAGCCATTAAAAAAAAGAAAACAGAATGAAATGTGAGGACATTATAAGCTGAGGGCAAGAAAAATGAAGACTGAAAAAAAAAAGAAATATAGGAAAAGACAAATCTAATTATATGAGAATAATTTTTACAAGAAATAAGCAATTAATAAATGAGTGGATCACAACTTAAACAGCATTACAGCTAGTAACTTAAGAGAAAAAAAGTATAGATATAGCCAGTTTAAACAAACAAGAAAAACTTAACTTTTTACACAAGAGAAATGTAAACTTAAAATTACACCTAGAAATTACTTTCTCTCGCTGACTAACAGACTAACAAAACCCTCTGATAATATTCTCTACTTATAAGACTACGGGAAAACAACTATTCATATGTTACTGGAGATCAAAATGTTCCTTTTCCCATAGAAAACAACTTGACACTATTATAAATAAAACCATATGCATTTATCATTCAACCAGGTAATCTCACCTCGTCAAATATATGCCAAAGACACACTCACAAAGAAAATGAACAAAAAATATGCAAAGTGGTATACACCTGTGATCCCATCACTCAGGAGGCTATAGCACAAGGATCACACATCTGAGCTCAAGGAGACCCTGTCTCAAAATAAAAACTAGTTGGGCATGTAGTTCAATGTAAAGACCCTAAATTCAATCCTTAGAACTGCAACACATACAACCATAACACTGTCCATAAGTGCATTAATTTGTAATGGTAATAGATCAAAATATCAAATACTTGTGATAGAATTTAGATGACTAAACTATTGCATAAAGCTACAAAAAGAATAATAAAGGCTATCTCCATCAGAAGGAGTGTCTGAAAATATTAAATTAAAAATGAGATTTGAGGAAAAATATAATATACATAGCATAGGATCAGTCATCTTAGGGCAGTGGGTACAATGTATATGTAACCATACTTTCTTGCTTATACTAAAAAAAAGCACAGAAAATAAGCAAAATTGCTATATTAAAAAAAGAAAACAAGTTGGAGGACACAGGGATAAAAGCTGGACTCTTCTGAATATACCACATGGGACAAATTTGACTTGAAATGGAGTTGAGAACATCCAGAGTCAAAAATCTTTAGGAAAACAATGCTCTATTGCTAGCTTAGACATATTTCAGTTCCAAGAATAACTCAAAATACTTTTTTTTTTTTTTGTCTTTTTGAGACAGGGTCTCACTATGCAGTTCAGGCTGGCCTTGAGCTCACTTTTGTAGCCCAGGCTGGTCTCGAACTTGCACCAATCATCCTGCCTCAGCCTCCCAAGTGCTGGAATTACAGGTGTGCGCCACGATGCCCGGTTTCAAAACACATTTTACACATTACCTTTTTCTTTAATTCTTCTTGTTCCTTCTTACTTAAAGTTCTTTTGGCCGTACTCATTTTTCCAATACTGAATGCTTTAAGTTTGTTTTCCAGAAGAGGCTGTCCAAAGAAATAAAAAGCATGTCTTTACTTACACATTCTTAATGGCATCTATAAATTAAACATACCTCAACTGATACTCAAATCCTCAGAATGGCTTACTTTTTTTAAAAAAAAGTCACTATCAGCCAGGTGTGGGAGTACACTCCTATAATCTTAGCACTTGGAAGTCTGAGGCAGGATCGCCATAATTCAAGTCCAGCCTGGGATATATACAAATTCAGGGTCATCCAGATTACACAGCAAGACCTCATCTCAAAAAAATAATAAAAATACAAGGCCAAATACATTTCACTGTGAGTTAAAACTTGGGTTACTTAAGCAACAGGGCTTTATTCTGATGTATTTATTCATTAAAGAGTATTTTGAAAATAAATAAATAAGAGTATTTTGATTTACTAGTTCAAGATTAGTACCATGAAAAATCTTTTAAAAAGCTAAAAACAAAAACAGGCACTAAAGCTTAGACCAGGAAAACAAAGCAACTAAGGAAGGAAAATACAGACATTTCTCAGGAAATGTAACAATAACAGAAAGCATCCTTAAGTCCAACCATGGTGGTACACACCTATAATCCCAGCACTAGGGAAGCAGGAAACAGGAGGATCACTACAAGTCCAAGCTATGTAGTGAGACGCTGCGCAACAACAATAAAAACACTAAGAAAATATACCTAAATATAAAGAAAGAAGTATTTCTATGATCTATGTAGATCTGCCACCTACAGCCTCCATTTCAGGTACTATAAATCATACCATCCTTTTAATTTTCCTAATTACCTCACTCTTAATAACAGATATTTATGAACATAATTTTATTTTCTTGGGAATATGTCACAAACAGCATTTCAGATTTCAGTTCAAATAAAACTTTATCAGTGAATTTTAAACATACAATGAGTATTCCTAATCCAGAAATCCAAAATCTGAAACTTTCTAAGCATCAACATGATAAAAACAAGCGCAAAATTCCATAGAAGCCTGACCTCTGTGATAAGCTGCAATCAAAATACAGGTGCACTAAAAAATTCAGTATAAACTGCTCTTTATGCATAGAAACTTTTATTGAACATACAGGAATTCCATGTTTACACTTAGGTCCTGTTCCCAAAATAACTTGTGTGACTATGTAAATATTCCCTAATCAAAAACCTGAAATCCAAAACCTAAGCAAGCTAGGTATAGCTTGATACATCAAGATATCTAATCTATATAAGAAAATATTTAAACATATATAAGAAAATATATAAGCCCTCTGTTTAACTTTAGAAGTAGCTTCCTCCTGAAATATGGACTAAATACCCTATTACTAATTTCATCACCTTAAAAGGTAGACAGATCAGCTTATTAAGTACATCCTAAAGTATTGAAACTTAATGGTTTTGCTGCTTCTAAAATGAGAAATTAACAAACTATAAAATTAAACTTTTATCAATTCAGTGGTTACTGAACAGACCTGGCCCTGGGAAATGCAGAATGGAAGAGTATCATTCATGCGAACTATTTTAAAGTTATATTAAAATTCCTTTGAGAAAACTAAAACAATTTATAAGCCAAAAGTCAATAATTTGTTTCAGGAAGAGATTCAACATAAAACTTCTCAGAGTAGAAAGAAAAATGTTTTACGACCATTCAATGTCTTTGGAGTCAACTTTAAAAGTTTGAACAAAAGGGAAACTTACACAAATTCAATAAAAACCCTAATTTTATGGCTTCTGGAGTGTTTACTGAAAGAAGTAACACAATTATCAATTATAAAGTTTGCTTATAGTTTTTGCAGAAATAAAGAAATATTAGAACTGAAAACAGGATAAAGATGTGTTTCTATAAAATGAATCTCAAAAATGTAAAAATTGATGCTAGGAAATATTAAATAAAAGATGTCATATTAATGATTATTCACTGGTAATTTTCCAAGATTTTTAAGAAAAAAATTTAAAGTAAGAAAATTAGGGGCTGGGGAGATAGCTCCATGGCACAAGTGCCAACCTAGCAAGTGCAAGGTCATGAGTTTAAACCCTGGTCCCACAAAAAAAAAAGTAAGAAAATTGTTTTGCAGATTCTGAAGTCAAGAAATCCCCTCTCTATGCTCCAGACTGATCAAGGCCTTGCACTTAACACATCCAGCAGCACCTGCTGCCATCTGCCTCCCAAGATGAGTACAACTGCCCGCTATAAGTCACAACTGCTTTAATCATATGTGTATTTCCAGTGGTTGGTACTGGGCACTTAGCTCAGTGAGTAAGAAAGGAATAATGAAGTATTTTACATATATAATATTTCTTTGCCAAAAACTGAACGAATAAACACAGAAATGGCTTCTCAGTTTTTAAGTAATACCAATGACAGATCATTAGCTTTTCTTTCTTATTTTTACCAAAACTTACTCTTGAAAGATTCTGATGAGGAGAATCACAAAGATTTTCACGGGCACTTTCATTCCTATAATTATGTTTTCTTGGGCTCTTCGGTCGTGTCCGACTTGGCATATCACTATCTGACGGTCCAGATACATCCATCTTCAGCAAAGTTTAAAACGACAAAAAGAACTTTTAAAAAGTCATATATATGGTACTGAAAACTAGGAATAATCTAAATATTCAACTAATGACAATTTTCATTGTTGCCCTGAAAAATCCTATTCTTTAACATCCCACTGATTCTATTACCAAAGTCCTCAAGACCAGGCAAGTCTGCAGTAATTTTAACTTGACTGCTCCAAGGTGATATTACTAGTATTTCTTTCTTCAAGTAATAGGTTCTTTCCTTCATCTTCAAAAAGTGTAAAATATCCAAGTCTGATTAATCATAGTATTTGTGTTGGTTGTTCCTTATGTAAAAATGGTATTCCATTAAAAAAAAAAAAAAAAGCTAGTTTTGTTTAAACAATCACATTTTCATAAGTGCAAAGTACTTTCTATGCACTTCTTGTTCAGAATATTAAAACAATACACACAAGCCAAGACTATAAATTTTACTGCTTTACCAAAAATATTCTTCAGTGAAGCAAACTTTTTTTTTAAACAGTACCTGATGCAGAATACAATCACTACCAGTACATTTTGTTATCATTCCTTAATTCATCCTAATGTGCCAATGATCACCCACTGATTATTTTACAATCAAAGCAAATGTTTTCACAGCAAGAAAGACAAAAACTCATTATTATTTACTGAATATTAAAAATATCTAAAAGCAGTCAGGTGTGGTAGTATCCCAGAGTTCACCTATAATCCCAGCACTTGGGTGACTAAGATCAAATGATCACCAGGAATTCAAGGCCATCCTGTGCTACATACTAAGTTCAAAGTCAGCTTAAATAGTAACAGCCTTTCTCAAAAAACAAAACAAAAACATAATGTCTAAAAGCTTTGAACAAAAAGTATACACAAAGTGGGCCTGGTGGCACACACCTGTAATCCCAGCACTCAGGAGGCTGAGGCAGGAGGATTGGTGAGAGTTTGAGACCAGCCTGGGCTACAAAAGTGAGCTCAAGGCCAGCCTGAACTGCATAGCAAGACCCTGCCTCAAAAAAAAACAAAACAAAAAAACAAAAACAAACAAACAAAAAAAGTATATATAACCTAACAAATATAACTTAATAAATAATTGTACTTCATTATGAAACATTATGATGACATTAGAAAAATGGATTAGAGCTATGCAAATGGCCTCCAAGGATTTCATTAAGTGTTACACTCAGTGAGAAAAGTGTGTGAAACACAATTCTATGGTCAACATTTAAGTACACACATTTATATGTGTATAGAATTTTCAGCACAATTAAAAGGAAACATGGATATTAGGCTTCTAATGTGGTATGAGAGGCTAACATGCACATACAGCACAATGTAAAAATATATACACAGGACATTAAATTTATGTATCAGGACAGGCATAAAGTTATGTACAAGGAAAATTAAATCTGTATTAAAAGCAAAGGTTCTTTTATACTTACATGTGCATCTGAAGATCCAGATGAATGAACATCTGATGATCTGCTCTGCAAGCATTAAAAATAATATAAGTCAACATTTAAAGGATTAGGAAATGTCTAGTTTTTCATATTACATGAATCTTAATCTTCCAACTTTTAGATATTTCTTCTCAGCTAATAAAACTAAACAAGTACAATTTCTGACTTACAAAAAGCTATGATCCAAAGTATATTTGTTAGTCAATGCACATTTCCAAAAATAATATAAATGCTAATGAAATATATGTGAAACATAGTTACCTTTTTATAGTATGGACTGAGAAACTATCCCTATTTTTTTTTTTTTTTTTTTTTTGTCTTTTTGAGACAGGGTCCTGCTATGCAGTTGAGGCTGGCCTTCAGCTCACTTTTGTAGCCCAGGCTGGTCTCAAACTCGCACCAATCCTCCTGCCTCAGCCTCCCAAGTGCTGGGATTACAGGCGTGAGCCACCACGCCCGGCAACTATCCCTATTTTTACAATGGAATTTATATGCAAAATCTCTTCACAAGTCATAGGCTATTTATTAAACATGCCAGACCTACAACTTCTTGAGCACAAAGCAAAGAAACATCCCCTCCTTTCTTCAATTACCCAAAGCCACATAAAGTGGATCCTTGGGCTGGGGATGCAGCTCACACTGGTACAGCGTTTGCACTAGCATGCCCCAGTTTCTGGGATCAATCCCACTCACTGGAGGAAAAATGTGGACTCTTAGCAGCAAAAAAACACATGTATCATATCTAGTAAAAAATGTACAAGTTATATGGTATAGTTAGCACAAGAAATGGAAAGATTATAAAATCCAAAAATAAACCCTAATAAATCCCCAAATAAAATCCTCATTATTTGAAACTTGTAAGAAAGCTACTTCTTTCTTGTTAATGTATTCAGTACAGGGTCTACAGGGTCTCACTATGTAGATCTGGACGTAATGATTCTCCTGTTTTCCACCTCCCAAGCACTGGGATTACAGGTGCACGCCATCACGCCCAGTCTCAATCACTGTCTCAACTCACCCAGGGAAGGGGCCAGGCCTGCGCAGGACTCCAAGCATTTTAGTCAGCTGAGCTATCTAGCCAGCCCTAAGAAGAGCTGCTTCTAACTGTGAATACCACTAGCTGAGTTAGAAGATTTCAGTCAGGAAAAAAGTCAATCTAATAAAGGTACTTCCCACCAATGTCAACTATTAGAATTTTAACAGATTACTCGTGATACAAAATAATCTGAATTTTTCCTACATATCTAAGGGCAAAGAACCAAGCTACATGATTATTAATTAAACAATGTACTGTATCTTTCTAGGAATTTTATGGAAACCTAAAATTTGTCACTGAGTTTATTTGTGAAAGCACTGTTGTAATTTTAAAGTGTTAGAAGTGAAATTAAAAAAATCTTAGCCAGGGGTGGTGGCACACGCCTGTAATCCCAGTACTTGGGAGGCTGAGGTGGGAGGATCAATATAAGTTTGAGACCAGGCCGGGCGTGATGGCTCACGCCTGTAATCCCAGCACTTGGGGAGGCTGAGACAGGAGGATTGGTGTGAGTTCGAGACCAGCGTGGGCTACAAAAGTGAGCTCAAGGCCAGCCTCAACTGCATAGCAAGACCCTGTCTCAAAAAGACAAAAAAAAAAAAAAAAAAAAAAAAAAAAAAAAAAAAAAAAAAAAAAAAAAAAAAAAAAAGTTCGAGACCCGCCTGGGCTACAAAAGTGAGCTCAAGGTCAGTCTGAACTGCATAGCAAGACCCTGTCTCAAAAAGACAAAAACAAAACAAAACAAAAAAATCTTGACACCAGGGGCTGGGGAAATAGCTTGGTGGTCTAAGCACCTGCCTGGCACACAAAGACCTAGGTTCAATTCCCAGCATCACATGCTATGGTGGCCCCAGGGCCCCAGATGTGCTGTGCCAGCCACCAAAACCAGGTGTGGTGGCACAAGCCTATAATCCCAATGCTTGGAAAGCTGAGATAGGAGGATCACTGTGAGTCCAGGCTGGGAAGTGGGACTTTGTACCAAATAAATAAATAAAAGATTTCTTTAAAAAATCTTGAGGGGCCTGGCAGGATGGCTCAGTGGTGTAAAGCGCCCGCTTGGGGAAGCTTGGGCGGCTTCAGGGACTACGGTTCAATCCCCGGCACCACATGCTGCGCCAGCCCTGCCCTCGGGGTGGGCTGAGCCGGCCATGAAAATGAGTGAATAAACAAACAAGGGTTCTGAAATAAGAAAAATAAATAAATAAATAAATAAATAAAAATAAAAAATCTTGAGATCACAAATGTCTGTCAAGACTCCTACTTTCCAGGTTAGTTTTCAAGTAAAACACATGAGACATTAATGTTTTAGAGAAAATCAAAGATTTGTATGTTTTAGAAAAAACAAATTCAGCCAGACCATGAGTCCACACAGTATTGCTTTATTTATCTTTTCCAACATGATGCTAAAAACAGCTCATGAGATTTTCACACCAGCTCCTCTAAACTACACTGTAGCCATTGACAAAAACTAGCCTGTTCTTTCTTTTTTTCCTACTGTTTTATTGTACTCCCTATTCATTCTCTTCTCCCAGCTATCTTTATGTCTTACTTTGGTTTTTTGTTTTTGTTTTGCTTTTGAGACAAGGTCCAGCAGTCTGGTCTAGAACTCACTATATAGCCAACCTTGAACTCACGGCAATCCTCCTATGTCAGCCTGAGTGCTGTGATTACAGGCTGTGATTACAAGCTTGTGCCACGCTGTACAGCCTTTGTTTTTCTAATCACATCCCAGCCATCTGCCCCTTTCTTGTTAAAAGCACTGAATTTTTCTTGCACTGGGAATCAAACTTAGACCTCACACTTGCCAGAGAAGTGTTATTCCACTGAGCCATATCCCCAGGCCAGAAAGAAAATGTTTTTACATTTAAATTTAACTCTATCAAACTCACTTTGAAACACAACTTGAAATGCACAAACTTGCAGACATTTAGATATTAGAAACTGAAGACAATAAATGTCTACTTTTATAAATGAAAAATTCAATCAAGAGGCTAAACTTTAAAAAAACAAAATCAACTGCTTCCCAAAACAGCAGCTTAAACAAAAATCCTAATCATAACAGAAAAAAAATGCATATATAGTAAAACACCTAGAAATCAATTTAATAAATACAATTATGAAGAAAATACAACCTTTATGGGAAAACTGAGAACAGACATTAGCTGCTGATACACAGATACTGCTACACAGCATTCATAATGAAATTTATTTAGACTTAACATAAAGATATAAAAGAGAAGCTAATGAGATTTTTTAAAGAACGACTGACTTCAAAAGTGGTTGAGGTAAGCAGTAAATCTAAAACCACAGGGACTGAGCCTCCCTTTCTCTGCAACTTGGAAATGAAATGTATTATCTTAGCCTGTTTTTCTTAACTGAAAAACAAGCTAATGACACTTAAAAATCTGAAGTTCACAGTACAATTCCTCAGCCAAATGAAAAGAAATGAAGAGTGAAAAAAATAAAAAGGGAAGAAAGCAGGCAGAATAAGAGAAGTCTCAGGTAAAAAAGCAATGGACAGGGCCCAGCAGGATGGCTCAGTGGTCTAAAGCACCTGCTTAGGAAAGCTTGGGCAGCTGCAGGGACCGCATGCTGCACCAGCCCTGTCCTCAGGGAAGGCTAAGCCGACCATAAAAATAAATAAACAAACAAAAGTTCTGAAACAAGAAAAAAAATTAAATTAAATTTTAAAAAAAGCAATAGAAAGTTATGTCAGGGCAAAGAAAGCAGATTAATACAGGTGTGGAGAAAGATAGCAAGAAAAATCCAAAAGAATAAAGTATAATTTTGATGACTTCTAATAGGATAAAGGTAAAGACAAGTACACTTATGGCCTTTTATCTTGCTAGGTAAAAATAAAAACTATTTTTTTTCTATTACTATTTAACTTCAAATAAAAATCCCACACCTCAGTTTCCAAGTTAGCAGCTATCTACAGCAACATTCTTCTACCAGCACTACTCTGCCTAGTCATTCTCAGTCTCATACATAGTCTTTTACTTTTCACCCTCTAATAGCATTAATTTTCATTGCCACAAGAATTCCTTCATAGGGAAGTATGTTAACACTTTCATTGTACTAAGATAACTTCCAATTCTTGACCTTCAATTTGGTCATCTTTTGAGTTTTACTCCATTCTCAGTCTCCTGGACATCTTCACTTGAATGTCTGTAAGCTCTGTATCTAAAATTCCTCCCAAACTAAGTCTCTCCTCTCATCCTTCTTATTCCTGACAACAGATAGTTCACTCTTAAACACCTATCACACAGAAATATATCAAAATTAAGAGTGCAAGCTCTGGAATCCAACTGCTGTAATATTCAGCAGCTCTGTAACTGTGGGGCCTACTTTTTCATATGCAAAAGTGAACAGCATCTCTGCTGGGGTTGGTCTGACAGGAAAATGCAGGTGAAACTACTTAACTTAGTAATTGCTCAATGCATGTTAGCCAGCAGTAGTATTATAACAGGGTCACCCTGGACTTTCTCCTTATTCCCAATAATGAGTTAGTCAAATTCATTTTACCTCTAACATGAGCTCTTTTATGGATACCATTTCTAAACATAATGGTATGGTTTAGATCTTTTACTTAAGCACTCATTGGGCCCCTCTCATTAGTCCAGTGTTGTGCCTTGTTTACAAATAAAAAGTAAAATAAGATGTGGCTTCCGTCCTTAGGAGCTTAAAAAAAAAAAAGTTGGGTGTGGTCATGCATGCCTCTAATCCCAGCAACAAAACCTTGGGAGTTCAAGGCCAGAAACTGAACAGTAAAACCCAGTCTCAAACACACACACACACACACACACACACACACACACACACACACACACACACACACACAGAGGTAAAACAACGTTAATAGTTATGCCACAAGAATACAGAGGGTAGGCAAATTGTAACTGAGCAGAGGAAGAAAGTTGCGAGAGGAAACTTTCCAAGAGTGAGGAAGTGACATTTTTAAAGCAACCTTTAGTACATGCCAACAATAACTTTCTAACTTGTGGTTCTAGCCATTAAATTAGCCCATACTATTCCAGTGGAGTAGCACTTTGTTAAAACGCTTTCTGCCTTGAATTTCTCTGTCTCAAATTTTATTTCTTAGCATCGCAACACTAGTCTTTGCTTCTTTTACTCCCCCACTGTAGGTGCCCTCTGCACTACCTAACCCAACCATTTATTAGCCTTTTTTTAACCTCACCCGGCTTTTATATGCTCTCACCTGTATCTTTCAAAACTCCTCTCACATTTAAAATAAGCCCATCACATTCTTCTATGCTCTAGAAGCCTCCTCCTGCCCAGTGTTCAAATGTGTGTCACCCCTTTAAGTATTCTGATAGTTCTCCGGTTTGTATTACTGTATGTTTTGACTTTCTTCAAGATAACAAGTTCCCAGCCGGGCGCAGTGGCACAGGCCTGTAATCCCAGCACTTGACAGGCTGAGGCAGGACGATCAGTGAGTTCAAGATCAGCCTGGTCTACAGAATTGAGCTCAAGGTCAGTCTAAACTGCATAGTGAGACCCTGTCTCAAAAAACAAAACAAGATAGCTCATTCCCTCAAAGTAGGTATGGTCTTATTTAACATTTCCACCTCAACATTAAGCACAAGATCTATTAACAATCAAAATATATTGATTTAAGCTGTATAAACAAGTACCTTCTAAACAAAATTATACTCTACACTGACAACACACTATGCAGGCCACAAATAAGCAGCAAATATCCAGATTAATATCACTATCCTAGTTAAACAAAACTTTCCACTTCTCAAAAAAAAATTTTACAAAAACATTAAGACATACACTCTAATACAAATAACAAACCTGAATCAAAGGAAAAACTAGTTTTTTAAAAAAATTAGATCCTTAAGAATGGACAACACTCAAGTGTATTGGCAAATGTGTCTTGCTTTCAAAGTTGTTTCAGGGTTGAAGGTATAATTCAGTAAGCACATTTTTACAATGTAAGGCTATGAGTTTGATCCTCGGCACCAAAAAACAAAGTTATATCAGCAAAATTGCTAACAAATGGCTAATGTGCACATGTTAAAACTACTTAATATGAGACATAATTATGATATTAATACATCACTTTAAAATTACATAACAAGTTTTTACTTCAAAAATGAAGCTCTTGGGCTAGGGTGGTCTAAGTGCCTGCATGACAAGCACAAAGACCCAAGTGATCCACATGCCCTGCTGCCCACCAAAACCAGGCATGGTACACCATGTGCCTGTAACCCCAGTGCTGTGGAGTCAGAGACAGGAAGATCACTACAAGTCTGAACTGCATAGCAAGACCTATCAATAAACAAATAAACAAGACATATCAATAAATAAATATAATTTTTTAAATGATGCTCTTCATATCAAAAGGAGTTAAAGAGGCAGAAGTTTTCAACATGTATATAAAACGATTTCTCATTTATCAATAAGGCAAATGTCTATTTTTCTTCTACATATTGTCCAAGGAAAGTCAGTCTCAGGAAGAAAAATCAAAATAAAAGTTAGACTTTTAGAAAGTAATTAACATGTTATAGTAAGACAAATTTTTTAAATCAATACCAACATTGCAGACTTAAGTTTCTAAAAAGTACCAACAAAGAAAAAGGAAGTTCATACTTTCACCTCAAAATACAACTACCTTAGGCCAAAAATCTAAACAACCTATATTGTATGAGAAAATTACAACCATACCATAATAAAGATTCAATATTAAAAAAAAAAAAGATTCAGTATAAAACTGACAAGCTATAAAGAGCCTGATTTTCAGGTTTGTTTTATTTGGAGTTTTCTAAGTCCTCAGATAGCACAAAAATATACACTGGAAGTAGTAAGTACAAGCCTTTAGAAATCATGATTTAACCTTATTTTCTTAAGTGATAATTTGATTATTAAGCAAAGGCCATGAAGATGGTTCCCAAAGCAATGCATGCTGGATGTCCAAGGAACCTAGTATTATTTCCTGTTTTATCCATTTACCCAACTCAATTTTTGATGGTATGGAAAAAAAAAAAAAAAATAGGCACCGTCACAAAGTAAAATAGCAGGGCACAGGATTCCATTCTACTAGCAATATATTCACACAAGAGAAAGGAAACACCAGATTCTCTTAATATTCTCATTTAGATGAATGAGCAAGCAAACAACTTCCAAAGTCAAAATAATAAGTTTTAATAAACTAAATTCTGAAGAACTATGTTTAACAGTTTTATAGGTTAACAACTGCAGGCTGAAACTCTCACATTCCCCCAGAAATCAAAGCTATATATAACATGGCATCAAAGCCCCTCCCCTAGAGAAGCATTACTTTAGTCTAAGGGTAAACAACAGCAAATGCAGAGAGAAATTTTACTTCTATATTTACTGAATGTATCTGTCAGAATGAAAAGTCGTATAAAATTACATAAAAAATAAAAAGGAATGAGGGTATCTTTGTCACAATTATACACATAGGTAAGTCATTTGACTATAAATAAAACGTGAAGGTTATCTAATTTCTTTATTCGATAATTAGATATTAACAACTTTGCCATTAACAGTAAAAATCTTATATAGTAAAGTTTTAAATTAGCACTTTCCTCAATGTCTACAAATATGATTAATAAGCATTCCATAGAAAAATATGTGTGAATACTATCTGTATTGGGTAAGAAAAGCCATTTAGCTGCTCTTTCTAAAAGGAAATCAAAACATAAACCAAAACTACAAATTCTAAATATTGTAGCACTAGCCAAAATGATCTTATATTTTCTCTAATATATTCTGCTTGTGTTAGAAACAATAAGCTGCAATTTAGGCAGCCACTAGGATAAGCTGATGACTTAAGATTCCAAATTTCAGGATTAAAAGTTGATCTCTGAATGATTTTTGACATTTCAAAAATCAAATATTTCCTCTGAAAACAAGAGGAAGATTATACATGTTACAGGTGTTAACACCATCTTCTGTAAACAGTGTAAAAAGAAATATCTGTAGTACAAACAAAAGTGAGGATCAAGAGTATAAGCAATTTGCCTTAATGTTAACTACAAACTTAAGATCTGAACTTTTAAAAAATATATAAACTCAAATATCTTAATTACCAAAATCCACAACCTTCCTATTACATTAGTTTCCATATTAATTGAAAACTAAAGATTCAATACTTTTGAATCCAAAAATATTCTGTTGCCAGGCGTGGTGGCGCACGCCTGTAACCCCAGCACTCAGGAGGCTGAGGGAGGAGGATACTTGCAAATTCGACATCAGCCTATGCTACAAGGTGAGCTCCAGGCTAGCCTGAGATGCACAGTGAGCCACATACACACAAAATATTAAACATATCAACAGGTGATAATGGAAAGATATATAAACGAAGACTTACTAACAGAAATTCCAGTAATTTCTTTATAGGAAACATCCAAACACATCTAAGAAACACTGTTGTAGAAAGAAACTTGAACATAAAAAAGCCTCACATGAAAGAATCTTAACACATTAATACAAAAAATCGTTTTCAGCGGTTCTCAACCACTGTGGGTCGCAACCCCAGCGGGGTAGAACCAAAACACAGGAGTCACCTAAAGCCACTGGAAAATGTTATTTATTTGGAATTTCAGTTTTGAAGTAGCCACCAAAATTATTTTTTGGTTTGGGGTCACCGCAACATGAGGAACTGTATTGCAAGGTCACGGCATTAGAAAGGTTGAGAACCATATCAGATGTATCCACCATTAGTAATACATAATTCCCTAGGCTATACGGAGATGCTTTTGTCACATGTACGTAAGAGAGGACAGGGTGAGGTACGCATCTTACCTTCCACGCCAAAGAAGGGGAGAAATGTACTGGGGAGGAAGAAAGCTCCTAGGGACTAATACTTGATATAAAGTGCCCAAACCAGCCACCTTACCAGAGTTCAATTCAACTAAAGAACAGCTGATAAGGACGCTATTATTAATTGCAAACTAAATATCTGGTGTACATCATTCACCAAATAGCATAACTCAGCTTTATTAGATTCTAATAAAGTAACGAAACAAAAACAAAATGGGCTATTGCATTTCTCAGGACAAGTGATAAACACAAGGTTCTCCCCTTTTATGTAAACTTCATTTCCTCGTAAAGTCACTTGTAACCATACACTTTTTATGTCTCTAGAACCTTTAAGGTTACACATCTTCGTGTACCAGCATCAAGAAGCATGACAACTATTTCACGGCAATAGTGAGTTCCAGGTGAGAAAGCAAACAAAAAAATTAAGTGGCCCATGACCCACCCAGGCTAAATTTCCACCCTGGGCTGCAAAGAGAACTCAAGGCCACCCTGAACCCGGTCTGAAAAAAAGAGAACTTTTATTTTAAAAGAGGTCCCCGTTCTTGACTCGCTGGAGCGAGGAAACACCACGTGCAGAGAAAACAACCTCGGCGACGCAGCAGCGTGGGCCGAGAGGCTCCCGCCCCTACGCGTCCCTCCATTAGCCCGTCTTGCCACCGCGCATTCGCGGCCTTCGGGTTACTGGGTACTCGGAGGGCATGAAGAAAACTGCAGGAGCCCAGAAGCTAGTGAGAAACTGAAAAATTGAGCAAGAAAAAAAAAAAAAAGAAAGAAAGAAAGAAACAGCCACTGAAGCACGACGAAGAGATTCCCGCCTCTCCGGACGCTACCCGGCGGCCTCGGGGCTCAGCACGCAGTGATTCAAGGGCTCGTTTCCGCGGCTTCCCGCCTCAAGGTGAAATTCTGATCTCACCCTAATGCCAAGCGACGGTCACGCTACTCGCGCCACCACCCCGTGGCCACGCCAGTCTCGAGACGAATCCAGGCTGGGGCTCGGCGAGACACCAGGCCTCCCAACCTGCGCGCCACGGTGCGGCGGGGCCCAGGCCTGCTGTTACGAGGAGGCCTCGGATCCCCATCCCAACCACCTCCAGTAGGCCCATTGTATCTGTAGGCCTCAGACGACAGGGACAGACCCACTGACTTACGAAGAGCTCTGAGAAATTACCTTCGAACTGGCCTTCTGAGATCCGCCTGGCGTTTTGTCCGCCATCTTGAGTTTTGCCCCTCCTTCGGCGGCGGCAGCAGCACGGGCAAGTCGAGCACCGAACAGGGGATCTCAGCGGAGCCCGCCAGAGGAATATAATTGAAAATCGACTATCGAGATGATGGATTCGGGGCATGCTATCACGTGACTTCCGGTGTCGTTACGTCTCTGGCCCTTCCCACTCCATTGGTTCCCATTCTATTGGTTTTCCTGGGGGTTTGGCTTCCGGTGGCGTTTTTCGGCCTGATTTACGTAATCTTTTTCCTTGTCTTTTGGGACCAGCTGATAGTTCATTTCTTTCTCAGAGCCAATCCTTGAAGATGCGAGGTGCTTGTGTTTCCTGGGCGGGAAAGGAGCCGTTCTTTTAAAGAAAAACACTGACAGTCTAAGGAGAGTTTGCCTCAGCTGGGAAAATAGATTGGGAGCTGACTGGGACTCGGGCGCTAGATCCGCAGAGACACTGTTCTTGCCGCCTCCAGAAATCAAATCTTTATAGCAAACACAGATTTGTTTTTTTGTTTGTTTGTTTATTTATTTATTTTCATGGCCGGCCCAGCCTGCCCTGAGAGGAGGGCTGGCGCAGCATGTGGTGCTGGGGATCAAACCGCGGTCCCCACAGCTGCCTGCAGGTGCTTTAGACCACTGAGCCATCCTGCCGGGCCCCGCAAGCACAGATTTGTAATCTGCTTATGTTCAGATGGTGACTGCTAGATACAGCTGTGCCTGGCAACGCAGAGAAGCGAGTTTCACCCAGTCACAGACTGATCCGATTTCTAGGGCATTTGTAAGTGAGACAGAGAGGGAGGGAAAAATCCTAATGTAACATGTATGGAAACCGTGTCATTTAACCTTTTTTTTTTCCCTTGTTTCAGAGTCTTTTATTTGTTTATTCACTCATTTTTATGGCCGGCTCAGCCCGTCCTGAGGGCAGGGCTGGCACAGCATGTGGTGCCGGGGATCGAACCGCGGTCCCTGAAGCCACCCAAGCTTTCCCAAGGAAGCGCTTTAGACCACTGAGCCAACCAAAATTACATTTTAAGCCGGGCGTGGTGGCGCACACCTGTAATCCCAGCACTTGGGAGGCTGAGGCAGGAGGATCAGTGTGAATTCGAGACCAGCCTGGGCTACAAAAGTGAGCTCAAGGCCAGCCTGAACCGCATAGTGAGACCCTGTCTCACAAAGACAAAAAATAAAAAAAATTACATTTTGTTTTATTTTAAAGTTTTGAGACATTGTAAGCTGCCCAGGCTGGGCACAAATATGGGCTCCTCCTACATGCTGGAATTACTAGTGTTTTCATTTTTAATCATATAAAGTTTTTTTAGTTTATTTTTTTTAAAAATTCTTAATCCTTGGGGGCTGGGGAGATTGCTCAGAGGCACAAGTGCCCTCCTGGCAAGTGCAAAGTTTGATCCCAGGTTCCACAGGAAAAAAAAAAAAAAAAAAGAATTTAATGCAAAACCTAGGCATATTGACACATGCCTATAATCCCAGCACTCTGGAGGCTGAGGCAGGAAGATAGTTGCGAGTTCAAGACCAGCTTGGCAAACAGAATGAGCTCAGGGCCACCCTGACTTGCATAGCAAGACCCTGACTCAATAAGTTCAAAAAAGAAAAGCTTTCATCTTTCTTTGTTTTCATAAATTACGTCTGGCTACATAAAGTACAGAATGAAAACAGTGTTCCAACTTTATTGGCTAAACACCTAGACATCTGAACCAGAAATATATATACATGCACACACAGAGTTGGGATCCTTTTGAGCTGACTAGACTAAAATATATAATAAAATTAAGATTGAATATCCAGGGCTGGGGAGATAGCTTGGGGGTCTAAGCATCTGCCTGGCAAGTGCAAAGACCCAGGTTCGATCTCTGGTACCACATGCTGGGTGAGCCATGCCTGCCTGCCACTGAAACCAGGCATGGTGGCACTTACCTGTAACCCTAGCACTGAGAGTATCACTACAAATTGGAGCCGTGTGTAGCAAGACCCTGTACCAAATAAAAAATAAAAAGATTTTTTAAAAGATTAAATATCATTAATACAATTCTTTTATTTTTTTAATTTATTTTTAACTTTATTTCTTTATTTCTATTATGGCTGGCTCAGTCTGCCTTGAAGGTGGTGCTGGCGCAGCATGTGGTACCAGGGATTGAACAGCAGTCCCTGAGGTTGTCTAAGCTTCCTAAGCAGAAGCTTCAGACCACTAAGCTGTCTCACCAGCTCTACAATTCTTTTAACAAAAAAAATTCATAATTCAGAATTGGATCTGCATTTGAAGAAGGAAAGTTTCCTTGAGGAAGTCATACCCACTTGAGCCAGGCAAGCAGAATGGAAGAGACTTTCTGGACGAAAAGAAGTGTAGAAGTATAAACTACCTCTGTGTGGCATGAATGAGTATGATCTACTGTGCAGACCTCATAAGCAATACAGTTTTGTCAAACTAGCTGCGGGGTGGGAGTTGGCTGAAGAAGTAGATAACAGCAAATTCACCTCTCCTTGAAGTAACTAGTATGTTCTTGAGTTAGCACTTGGGGGGCTGAGGCAAGAGGATCAGTGTGAATTCGAGACTAGCCTGGGCTACAAAAGTAAGCTCAGGGCCAGCCTGAACTGCATAATGAGACCCTGTCTCAAAAATACAAAAATAAAAAGAACTCTGGTGTGAGGATAGCTCATCGGACTCAAGTGCCCGTTTAGGCAGAGCACAGCACCCCGGGTGCCTGCCCGGCTGCGATTGAGACTGGGCATGGGGGCCTGCACCTGTAATCCCAGCGCCTGGCAGGCTGAAAACAGAATCACTACGAGTCTGATCTAATTTTAGTTCAAGAATGAAGAGAGTTAAGTGGGGCTGTGATGAGGTCAGATTTTTATTTTAGAGTACTGCTCTTACCAAGCTTGGAGTTCCACTTCTGTAATCTCAGCACTTAGAAGGTTGAGGCAGGATGATCACTGTGAGTTCAAGGCTAGCCTGGGCTACATAGTGAATTCAGACCAGCATGAACTACGTGGCAAGACCCTGTCAAAAAAAAAAAAAAAAAAAGCTATTTCAGGAAGGGGGATACTTCATGATCTTCTGCAACTAATTTCTTTACTCAAAATATTTTTGAGCCCTATTTTGTGTAAAAAAAAAAAAAAAAAAAGCCAGCTGAAAGCATTGTAGGACTTAGATAAATATATAGGGTATATGGAATTTAAAATTTAGGAATGAGGGAGATGAGGAAATAGAAAACCAACATTGTGTGTAATTAAATTGATGCTGCAGCTAATGAGCGAGGGAAAGTTGAAAGACTACTTCTAGAGTAGGGGTGGCTTCATAGAGAACGCATTTGCACCAGCTGTAAAGGATGTTGTCTTTTGGAAGGTTGGTAGAGCCAAGGTGAAGAACTCACTTAGAAAACCATTTCAGACCAGCCAGATAGCTCAGTGAATTAAAGTGCCTGCATATGCAGACACAGGGACTGGGTTTAATTCCCAGAACCACAAGCCACATGCCACCCCTACCCCTGGGCACACTGAGGCAGCCTCAGAGACCAGGCATGGTGGTGCATGCCTGTAATCCCAGTGCTGGGGAGGCTGAAACAGGAGGATCACTATGAGTCCTAGCTGCATATTGAAACCATATGAGAGAGGAAAGAAAGAGAGAGAGAGAGAGAAAGAGAGAGAGAGAGAGAGAGAAGAGAAAGAAAAGAAAGAGAAAGAAAGAAAGAAAGAAAGAAAGAAAGAAAGAAAGAAAGAAAGAAAGAAAGAAAGAAAGAACGAAAGAAAGAGAGACATCTGACACATGGTGGGCCCTCGGGAAAGGTCAAAAGCACAGGTGATAAGCACCAAGGAATCAGCAAGCCAGGCCCCCTGTTGTGTGAAGCCACTAGGGAGGAAGAACCCTAGAAACAAGCAAGCAACAATGGCTCTCAGGGAACTTAAAATAGAACGAAGATTTTTATATTCTCACCTAATTGAATTTATATCCAATCCCAAATTGTATCACTTTTTCAATTCTGAGCCTGTTTCCTCATCTTCGTCCTGGCTTCTAACTGAGGTCTAAATCAATCTTCTTCTTTTACTGCAGATGCCATTTAATTCAAGAAGACTCACATACCTTCCTCCCCTGCAAGCCTAAATAGGAACTCCTGCTTCTATTTCTATAGGAACCTATGCTTTTCTATTCAAGGAGCTTATCACACTAGGTCTTCATTGTTTGTTTTTTCTAAGATTAGAAAGAGAACTCATCAGCAGTGCAAGGGAGAAAAAAGGGCCTGGGTGGACCCAGTGGAGTCCTGGCAGCATCATAGGCTCACTTTGTCCCTATGAGGTGAGTGCATGTGACTTTTTGGGCATATCCCCAAAATATGAACTAATGAATGAAAAGTAATGAAATGCAGGCTTTTTCATGCAGTAAGCCCTAAACCAAGGCAAGTAGATATGACCTGACAAGTCTGTAGGCTTTATTAAGTCCTAATTGTATCCTCTAAAAAAAAAATCAAAATCATAATTACAAGAACAGTTCTTAATACATTAAAGTCGTGAAATCTTGGCCCTGTTACTCAAATTTCAAATTAAGGGTGCAGAGGGGTGAAAGTATGCCAAATGGAATTTTACAGAATTGGGAACTAAATTTGCCGTTACCAAAGAGTTACACTGGAGTGGTAGTAATCATAATCTATAGCACTCCACTGCAAGAAAACCCTGCAGTGTTTCTCTTTCTGATGCTTAGATTCTTCTCTGTTTTGCCATTTGTTTCCAAGGGCTCTCCCTGCACTGACTAGCTTCAGCAAATACCCTAAAATAGTGCCAGATACATTCATGGAGGTGTTTTGCTTGGGTCAAAGAGATTTTTGTCTTTGAAATTTGAGCTGGCATTTAAAATTGGGAGATTACAAATAACATATGCCTTTTTTTCTTCCAATGCTAGAGATGGAATCCAAGACCAAGACCTTCACATCAAGCTGTATCACCAGCCCTTTTTTTGAGACAGGGTCTTACAAAATCAGTAAGTCTCTAAATTACCTGGGCTGAGCTCAAATTTGAAATCCTCCCTGATTCAGCTTTCCAGAATGTTGGGGTTACAGACAGAAGACACTAAAAATTGAGCTTTCCTTGAAAACAGAGAGTCTGGCACCATTAGATGACATTCCAGTTAAGGTGAGCTACAGGAACAAGTGGGGAACAAGGCCATGCACCCCAGTTGGCTAGGCCCTCACCAGGTAACAGACAGATTTCCTATACATGATTTCCTTGCAGATATTTTGATTTTCTACTTCTGGCATAGAGCATAGATCTTACCCCAGGATGAGAATAGGACCACTAATGGCAGTCTTCCAGGCACCAGGAACAAATTTACCAACAAAGAAATGAAGACCCAGTGCCTAAGACCCATGGCAATTTTAGAACCTCTTCAAAATTTTTACATTTCATATATATATATATATATATATATATATATATATCAGTGCAATTATATATATACATATTGGTATGTATATAATACATGTATTAATTTCTGCTGGTCTATTGAAACAGTTAATGCTTAATTTTTTTCTGCTTTTTAATTTTTTATAACTTTTGACTAAATTTATATGCTTGTATCTGGTAATCTGAACAACTCATTTGAAGACAACAATATGCAATATAACAATAATATCATAGGTAAACTTTATTTGTGATCTCCCAACAATAATATAATATTGTTGAATTCCTATCATTTTTGTCTAGTGAAATTTGATATCATTTATAATATTTTTATTTTTATTTTTTACTATTTTTTGTATTCTCTTGAAAAAACAAAACAAATTACACTTCTTTTGAAATGGGGAGAAGGTGGTGTGAAGAGAGCCCTTAACGATCCAAATGTCCATGGATATCTCACACTGAGAGGGAGAAGTTGAGAATGAATACTGAGAGCCAAGCCCCTGCTGGATGAAGGACTGCTCTCCGGTAATGGTGCTTGCATTGTAGGGGATTTTTAAACAGCTCCCAAGTTCTCCAGGCTTCTGCATACAGGATGGGGAAGGCACAGCCCCCATCCATCTGCTCGCTTGGCATTCGCTGCCTTTCTAACATGTGAAAGTCTGAAGAGAGAAAGCCAAGAGTCCACGTACTTTTCCAAGGGAGACCTTTGCTGCTTCCGTTGGGGAGCAACATCCAGGGCCTTTGTGGCCTGACAGATTTCCATTCTGTGAATGTAAGTCAGTCCCACTGACACCCACCCCAAAGTGCCTGCAGTGGCAATAGCAGCTTTGCCTTTTATCCCCATCCACTGAAAAATTACTTATTGACTATATAGAGATTTGACAGTAGTAGGCAGCACTGGCTTTTTATTTTTCCTTCAGTACTCGGGATGAAACCCAGGCTGCTCTACCATTGAGCCACATCCCCAGCCCTTTTCATTTATCTTGAGATCAGGCCTTGGACAGCCTAAAACTTAAAATTTTCCTACGTCAGCCTCCCAAGTAACTGGGATTTCAGGTGTGTATTATTGCACTCAGATAGCTAGGACACGTTTTTTATTTATTTATTTATTTATTTATTTATTTATTTATTTATTTATTGTCTTTTTGAGACAGGGTCTCGCTATGCAGTTCAGGCTGGCCTTGAGCTCACTTTTGTGGCCCTGGCTGGTCTCGAACTTGCACCGATCCTCCTGCCTCAGCCTCCCGAGTGCTGGGATTACAGGCGTGAGCCACCACGCCCGGCAGGACATGTTTTTTAAACCAAAAAATACCTGGGAAATAAAAGATACGTAAAAATGATGACAAAAAGAATATAACTCAAGCATGGGCTGATGGCATGGTAAAGATATTGCAAGCCACTCTTTTAATGATTACCATGTTAAAAATAGCTTTGCTTGTGTAGCAGTTATATATCAAGAGCAATAAAATTTAGGATGGTCCAAAAGGAATACTGAGGGGAGGGAGGGAGGCAGAGAGAGAGAAACAGAAGTAGACTGGGGTGCCCATGGCAGATTATGAGAATCAACAGGTAACCCCATCTAAGGAACCCTTTTTGACCTATCTAAAGTTGGATGTGGCTTGGCCCACCTCAGTGAAAGGTTCATTTAATCTGTGACCTCTACCCAATGAAGAGCTCCATGAGACTGGAACTCATAAAATCCAATAATAGAAAAGATGTGGTGGCACACACCTAGAATCCAAGTACGTGGGAGCTGCAGGGAGGAGGATTGCCACAAGTCTGAAGCCAGCCTGGGCTGTGGAGCTCCAAGACAGCCTGAACAACCAAGTGAGATCCGCTCTCAGAAAGCAGGGAGAACCTGATGCGAATGAAGTTATACAGAGAAAAATGAAAACCAGACTATTTTTCTTATCAACTCATCTAACTGCCATGGTATTATGTCTGTAGGGATTTACTTTGACTGCTGAACATAGTCTATTATAAAACATGGCCCACCTTCCTTTGCTTCACATTTACTTTGCATATTTCCTGTTATGTCAATTCTTTGGTATTTTATCCTTTCTGTTGATACTATAATTAGAATAAGTTTTTCTTTCCTTTCATATGTCTCAAATAACTGTTATTACACATTAATGTTTAATGTGTTTTCAAATGCTTTCATTAATAGCTGTTTTCCAGTTCATTCCTTAACTTTCAGTGATGCAAATGGTTACAAGCTTATTTCCTCCTATCCCTGTTTAAATCTGTTACCCTCCTTGGGTAATTACATTAGTCAGTTCCTCCAGAATAAGGCTGAGGAAAAGTGCTAATAGACAGCTTCAACTTGCCCCTGATTTCAATAAAAATGTTTATAGTGTCCTTGTGATGAGAATTAACATCTGGATTCTACACTCAATTATGTTTTTAGAAAGCCATGGAACTGAAGACTCAGAATTTAAAATGCACTTAAAAACCTCAGGGGCTGGGAGGATACACCAAAGTAGGACAATGGCCAGACTTTGTCCCGATGTCAGTGGAAATCAAGACCGCTATCAGTTGAGACAACAGAAAAAAAGGAGGCATACCTGCTGTTACTAGTGAAAACAGGCAGTGCCAAGGGCAGGTTAGGAAGACAGATTCCTGTTGCTTCAGAAACAAATTCCCACAGAACTAGTGGGTCTTTCTTTAGTAATCCTTCTGCTTCAGCCTCCCAAGTTCTGGGATTGGGGGGGGGGGGAGGCGCACCAGCGTGCTCAGCTAAAGTTAGTCTACAGCAGCACACAGACATTATCCTAACAGTTCTGAAGATCATAAGTATAAAGTGTGCTAGCAGGCCATGCCTGTTCTCCTTTTGGAGGCCCTGGAAGAGAATCCTTTTCTAGCTTCTGCCTTCTACCTACGTTTCTTAGCTTGTGGACCCACCCAACATCTTCAAAACCAACAATGCATCATCATCTCTGTGACATCTGTCCCCTTCCCTTCATCTCAGTATCTACTGCCTTCCTTTCATAAGGATCTTTCTGAACGCTACGTCTCACTCTGACAATCTAGAAACATCTCTCACCTCAAGAGCTTTTCACTTAGCACTTCTACAAAGTCTCCCTGCCATGTACGATGTGGTATTTATAGGCTCAAGGGGGGTTCCATCCCTGCATGACTTACTGGCCCCGCCCCCAGGGCACACTGAGACAGCCATTGAGATTGGGGGCGGGGTGGTCTGCCCCTGTAGTTCCAGCGCTTGGGAGGCTGAAAACAGGAGAATCACTCCTAGTCCGATCTGTGTAGTGAGATCCTGTGGAACCTGTACTAAATACATTAAAAAAAAAAAAAATGTAGGCTCTAGGGATTAAGACCTGGATGTCTTTGGAAAGGTTATTGTTGCTCAACCTATAGGATCTATAAAATTGGTTATAGATTTTATCCCTGGCTGGTGGGACACAGCTTTGACCAGCGGAGCACTGACACAGAAATGGCCCCGACGAACACTGTTGTCTATAATCAGAACCGACAGGAGGAGATGGTTCTCTCCTGCCAAGGGACTTATGGGCACAGAGGAGACGACTGCGTCATAATGGGAGCGTCACAGCGACGGGTAGAACTTCAGAGCGCTTGCTTCATTCCTTCCTCTACAGAATCTTGAACAGGGTAAACATCGCATGAGTTATTTGCTAGCAAATCGACATCAGAGGTGGCTTTTGGGAGGCACGGGAGCAGACTGGCTCTGCTTTAGAGGAAACAGGAAATGAAGGATGCTAGGGAGAGCCCTAGGGGCCAGCGCTCAAGATTTAATTTAATCCTTGCTAATTGCTACAAACTTCTCGGGAACATTGGCGCAGTATCCTGTCGTTTTGTTTTTTTTTAAATTAAAATGATGGTGATTTAAAACAGACTTTTAAAATTTCCCTTCGTGCATAGTAATGCAAATATCTTTTCATTCATTCATTTTTTTTTTCACAAATTGACCAATTTCAACGCAAAGTCCCCCAACCCCAATCATCCTTTACTGTTTTGCCACGTGGTGGCGCTGCCGCAGCTTATAAACAACCATCCTCGCATTTCCTGTTGGGCCCCCAGGAAATTGCTGCGAGCGAACCTGGTACTCTTAACACAATTTTAACAGACCACAAAATGTCAGAAATAACATATAAATGATAATTTGTGATAGTTTCTCTACAGTTGAGCTTGCTTTGCTTCTCTAGCAGGCCAGGGACCCTGGCAGAGTAGGCCAATAAGAAATGTTTATTGGATAAATTACCGTCCTCCTATAATCCCAGTGCTTGGGGAGGGTGAGATAGGAGAGTCACTGAGTCCAAGCTGTGTAGCCAAACCGTGTACCAAATTAAGTAAATAAATGATTTTTTTAATTAAAAAAATAAACGCCAACAGTAATGACTACTTATAGATGCCACCCAGGCCACCTCATTTTTCCCCCACATGAACAGTAACAAAAAGTTACCAAGATCAAATCCTAAATGATCAGGAGTGAAGCACTGAGTAGTCCAGTTCAAATTAGCCTTTTGTGCGTGGCCAAACACCTCTGCCCAGGGAAACAGCGCTACCAGGCCTAGAGGCATGCTGTGGAATGAAGGAATGTCAGGAAGGGGAAGATAAGGAGCCGAACTTGCCACAGAGCCTATGAATAATAGCCTCAGGCCCTCATACAACTGTTTTTCCAATGCTGTGTGAAATGAGGTAATTTTACTATGATAAATACATGTAGTAAAATTTGCTATTTTAACCAAAGTGGCTTTAAGTATGTTATGTTGTGTAACATGATCACTAAGGAACTTTTTCTTGTCCCCAAAATGAAACCCTATACCCATTAAATAACAATTCTAGTGGGGTGCTGTGCTGCCCACCTGTACTTCCAGCTACTCAGGAGGACGAGATGGATGGGTTGAGGCCAGGAGTAAGGCCATCCTGGGCAACCTGATGTGACCCCATGAACCCCTTCCTTGGTCCCTGGCAACCATCTTTTAACCTTCTATAGCTTAGGTCAGAATTTTATGCCTTCCTTTTTTTTTTTTTTTTTTTTTTTGTCTTTTTGAGACAGGGTCTTGCTATGCAGTTCAGGCTGGCCTTGAGCTCACTTTTGTAGCCCAGGCTGGTCTCGAACTCGCACCAATCCTCCTGCCTCAGCCTCCCGAGTGTTGGGATTACAGGCATGTGCCACCACACCCGGCTTTTTTTTTTTTTTTTTTTTTTTTAAGGGGGTGATTTTTGTTTTGAGGTGATGAGGATTAAATCCAGAATTTCTGACTTTTGGCTACAGTAATATTGCAATGGATATTTTCTGGGCTTTCTGGAATTAATAACAGCTCTTTGTCTATGTATGCTCTCGGTCAGGGGGCCTCAACAGACACCTAGCATCAGGCAGGGATCTGCAGGAAGACAGGCACTGTGAGGACCACATGCTTGACATCTTTTAGAATCTTGGGACAAGAATATGTTCAGAGAAAAGGAGTCAGTGTGATGGTACAAGTGAAAACCAATTCCCAGGAAGAGGAATCATGTAAATTAAATCATCCTTCTTAAGACTGCAGGAAGCTGTGGGAGCTGCTGAGGAGGAGCAAAGACTTTTCCTTGTTATTCCCTGAGGCAAACAGGAAAGCTTTGGATGGAGGCACAGATCAACTGATCTCTGATTTCAACTCAGTGTACAAAATAATTTTGTAAATCTCTGGAGCCTTTTAATAAAGGCACAGTCTTCCTTGTTGAAGTATATATTCCTCTGTGAAAATATACAGAAGACAGCTGACTAGAATAGATTCCAAAATCTGAAGGAAGGTAGAGCTGGGATTACATACATATGACTCCACCCCTTGCTGTCTCTGTCTTCGTAATGCCTGAAACATCAGGAGAAAAGACAAACATGACTGACACTGTGACTTTTCCAAAATAATTTCTCAGTGTAATCATGGTTTGCCATCTACAAGTGTTGTGTCCTCTGTGTAAACATGGAATTTTATAGGCTGACTACTAAGTACTCTTAAGAAAGCCACACAAGCCTCGGAGAGGAAATATCATCTAGGATTATGACAGGATCAGAACAGACCACTAGGTACACAGGGGCTTCTACTCAGGTGCCCAGCTCTCATTTGTATGTTACACCAGGAAAAACTTCTGATAAGTCTAGGTTACCCTAAACAAATAACAGAGCATCATTCCATTTTTAATTAATACAAATTAACTGCACCAGTTTTTTAGTAGACTGACCCTTAGTTTTGTTCTCTTCCTTTTTCCATGAAAAGTTGTAGAATACATGCTTGAAGAAGCTGTGAATGAAGTAGATAATTCTTACATTTGGGAGTTTGTCTTGGTTACTGTTCTCATTGTGGAGACAAAACACCCAACACCCACAAGTTAAAGGAGGAAAGTTTTATTTTGGCTCATAGTTGGTAAATTTTAGCCCATAGTTGGCTAGCTCCAAGGTGGGGCTGTGTGGCAAGACAGAGGGGGTGCTACAGAAGAGAGACAGTCCACAGCAGAGCAGCCAGAAGGTGGCAGCCACAAGCAGCCGCTGCCACAGAAGCAGCAGCCACAGCAGCAGTGGCCTAACCTTGCTTCTATCCCTTTCTTTATATATATATATATATATATATATATATATATATATAATTTTTTATTCTATTTATTATTTTTATTCTTGTTTCAGAACCTTTGTTTGTTTATTCACTCATTTTTACGGCCGGCTCAACTGGCCCCGAGAGCAGGGCTGGCGCAGCATGTGGTGCCAGGGATCGAACCGCGGTCCCTGAAGCCACCCAAGCTTCCTCAAGCTGGTGCTTTAGACCACTGAGCCATCCCGCCGGCCCTCTATCCCTTTCTATTTCATCCGGGCTACAAGTTTTTGGGGTAGCGCAACCCATGCCTGGGATGGGACTTCTATTAGCCATACCTAGACGTATGCTACACTAATTTAGTTATCACACACCTTAATCCAGTATCACATGTCCGCAATTTGGCCACCTCCAGAAAGCCACACCTATGGCCCAGGAGGCTTGGGAGTACATCTAAATACAGACCATAACAGGGTTTGAAGATAAATTAGTACAACCACTTTTGGGTGGCAGTTTGGCCACAACTATCAAAATGTGAATTACATATGCCCTCTGACCCAGCAATTCCACGTGTGAGCATTTACCTGTTTGGATCCACTCTCACACCAGTAAAGAACAGCAATAGGCTTCTAACAAATAGAACTTAGCAAACATGACCGGATGGTTTTAGAGATTAAAATACAAAAAAAAAACCTCTTTGGCCTCCTGCATTTCTGGCCTCTTCTGGCTCTTTTCTCTCATCTGCTTCAGTAATACTGGCTGTCATGCTAGGAGGGGCCCCAGGAGAGGCACAAAGATGAGGGGAACCTCAGATCCAAAGCCAGCAACCAAATGCAGCCTTGAGTCCAACAACCTGTGAGGAACTGAACTCTGCCAGTAACACCTTGAGTTGGGCTGCATGGGGACCACAGCACCAGCGGACAGCACACTACAGCCTCGTGAAAGTCAAGAGGGCCAGCATGGCTGCAGGACTTGAAGACAATGCACCGTTGGTACCTGCTTGGGGGACTTTGCTAACAACAAACTGCTTCATGTGGCACATTGTGTATTCATTTGCCTTCGCATACATGCAATCCTTTTTTTTTTGGCCTTTTTGAAACAGGGTCTTGCTATGCAGTTTGGGTTGGCCTTGAGCTCACCTTTGTAGCCCAGGCTGATCTCGAAGTCACACTGATCCTCCTGCCTCAGCCTCCCAAGTGCTGGGATTATAGGCGTGCACCACCACACCCGGCTAGCAGTATATTTCTTTTAAAACTGGCAATGATGCTTCCTACTAGGGAAAGGAACAAGAATCTGGGATGGGGGGGTCATAGAAAATTTATTTCGCTGTCTCTCTGAAAATAGTATTTATTCATTAAAATATTGAGTAGATACTTTTTTGTCCTGTGCAGATAGAGAAAAAAGATTATTTTATAAGCCATCAGTTTTGGTATGTCATAGTTTCATATGAAGACAAAAGCCACAGTCAAACATAAATAAGAACAGCACAGCAACAGCAATGGGGTTTTTATTTTCTATATATTGATGTATTACTTGATTCACCAGTGGTAGTCCAGAACTGTTACATCTCCACAACTAGTCATAATAGCCTCCAAAGAAACAATAATTAGCAAGGCCCATTTTTGAAACTTGTAGCTTGTTTTCTATGTTTACTTACAGTCATGAAGATGATCTGTCACGTTTTCTTCAACCTGGCATACATCACATTGTTGCACATTTTGAGAGCCTCCTTCCTTTCACCTCTCTAGAGGAAAAGGAAAATAGCCATCCTCTAGCCTCCTCCTTTCCTACCTCTTGGCCTGCTGCCTGAGCTCCAGCCATCCCCGGGGCCCACCTCCCTCACCAGGCCCTGCCATTTCCTGTCTCTGTTAACCCACACATCCTCTCTCCAAGTTCCTCTGATGTAAAGTGTAACTGCAGGCTCTTCTCTTGCTCCTCAGCCACCCTTGCTCAACCCTCTCATTCTTGTACCCATCAACACATCAACATGGTCCCTCACTCCTTCATATCCCTGTATTGTGTATTTTTTTCCAGACAGGCTTTCACCATTGTGCTGAGCTCGCTCTCTCTTTGTGTGTGTGTGTGTGTGTGTGTGTGTGTCTGTGTCTTTTCATGAGACAGGGTCTCACAATGCATCTCAGGATGGCATTGAGCTCACTTTGTAGCCCAGGCTGGTCTCAAACTTACAGTAATCCTCCTGCCTCAGCCTCCCAAGTTCTGGGGTTCCAAGTGTGTGCCAACACACCCAGCTTGTGCTGCTGTTTTTCTCTCTTCCCTGACAGACTGTAAACTCCTTGGAGACATCAGGAACATGGGAAGCATGGTGCCTCTCCTTTTCACTCTCCCATTTCCCATCATACATAGTCCTGCCCTATGAAGGAAATTTAGTGACTTAAGGAGGCCCTATCTCAAAATAAAAACCAAAAAATAAAGAAAGGGCTCAAAATATAGTTGAGTGCAAAGATCCAGGACCACAGAGAGGAAGAAGGAAGGAATGGAGGGTGGAAATGTGGGAGGGACAGAAGGAAAGACTTCCTAGGAACTATCCCAGCAGATTTTCTCCTCTTGTCTCATTGGTCAAAGATGTGTAAATGCCTACGCCTAAACAAACCAATGGCAAGAGGAAAAGGATGACAATGAAGGTTTTATATGGAATGCGTATGTCATTATGTCATCTGAATAAAACCTGGGTTCTGCTCAGAGCAGTATCTCTCTCTCTCTCTCTCTCTCTCTCTCTCTCTCTCTCTCTCTCTCTCTCTCTCTTTCTCTCTCTCTCTCTCATATATCTATTACACTTAGAAAATACTATGTCAGGGGCTTGGCAGGATGGCTCAGTGGTCTAAAGCGCCTGCTTAGGAAAGCTTGGGTGGCTGCAGGGACCGCAGTTCAATCCTCAGCACCACATGCTTTGCCAGCCCTGCCTTCAGGGTGGGCTGAGCCGGCCACAAAAATAAATAAACAAACAAACAAAAGTTCTGAAACAAGAAAGAATAAAAATAAAATAAAATAAAATACTATGTCATCCCTAGCACCTGCAGGTCTAGTTTTTAAAATTATCTCATATGTGACCTAAATCTGTCACAGAACATGATTTTCAAACATTCAGCCTTGGTGGTGCTACCGGTAGTCTTGTTATTTGAGAAACATGTGCTAGAGTCTAAGAACAGTGAGGCAATTAAGCCTCAGCCATACAGGTGTCTGCTGAGCCCTGGACAGGCTGTGTATTTCTTGCCTCCTAATCCATCTAGATCCTTCAGTGAGCTTAAAAAGCTGGACATGTTATGGCCTCTGAAACATATAGCTCTGCAGCCAGACTTAGTTAGTTTACATCCTGGATCCACCCCAAATAGTGCATAAACCTTGGGTGATAAATTAATGATTTACATTTTCTTTCTTTTTTTTTCTTTCTTTTTTGTCTTTTTGAGATAGGGTCTCACTGTGCAGTTCAGGCCGGCCTTGAGCTCACTTTTGTAGCCCAGGCTGGTCTCAAACTCGCACCGATCCTCCTGCCTCAGCCTCCGGAGTGCTTGGATTACAGGCGTGCGCCACCATGCCCGGCTTAATGATTTAAATTTTCTGAGCCTCTGTGTCCTTATGGGTAGACTACAGAAAATAATACTGACCTTGCAGACTTCTGTGAGCAAACTTTAGTAAGCATCTGGAATGGGAACCTATAGCACATATACCTGGAATATAAAAATAATCTGCACATCTATAATTACACACTTACCATTCCAATCCTCTGGGAAGCTGAAGCAGGAGGATCGTAAGTTCAAACCCAGTTTGTGTAATTCAAAAACTTAGCAAGACACTGTCTCAAAAATTTTTTTAAAAAGGCTAGGCATGGTGGCTTATGCCTGTATTCCCAGCACTCAGGAGGCTGAAGCAGGAGGATCACCAGGAGTGAAGGCCAGCCTGGGATACACAGTGAGTTCAAGATGAGTCTGAGCTATACTGCAAGAACTTGTCTCCAAATAAACAAATGAATAAATAAATAGTGGGGCTGCAGATGTAGCTTAGTATGAGTTCAGGCCCTAGGTTCAGTTCCCCAAACAGTGAAATAAAAAAGAAAAAGAAAAAGAAGAACGTCACAGTAAAAAACAAAACAACCACCTCAAAATAACGTTATAATGGCATAAGAACTGATCAAATGCCTACTGAATAGGCTAGAGATCCCTAACAGAGACCCATTTACACAACAGAGCTTATTATAGACAAAGAGGAGGGGAACTGTTCAACAGATGGAGTTGGGAAAATGGACTCAGTAGGAAGAAAATGGACTGATGTTCTTCTTAGAAAAATCATCCACTCATACTGAATCTGTGCTGTGCTTTTCTGCTACTAATGTGAGTAGAGTCGTGGTCACCGTCATGTATGTGACCACCACTCATCCCGTGTGGCCCTCCAGTCCTACTGGAACAAGGGGCGTCAGGTGACCAACTCCTCCGTTCGGCTTAGGCTTCCAGGCCTCTGCCAGGAGACCCTCTTCACCCTGGCCAGGTGCCAGAGCACTTCACAAATGATGCAATTTTGTATAGTTTCTATAAGTTTTATTTTTAAGTAACTTGCCAGAATGAGGTGTGCTTTCATTAACTAATTCCAATAGCTATTTTTAGAAAACTCCCAAATTCTCTTAGATTTCTTTTTTTGTTTTGTTTTTTTGTTTCAGAACTTTTGTTTGTTTATTTATTTTTATGGCCAGCTCCTGCCCTGAGGGCAGGGCTGGCGCAATATGGTGCCAGGGATCGAACCGCGGTCCCAGAAGCCGCCCAAGCTTTCCTAAGCAGGCGCTTTATTTTTATTTTTTTTTTTAATTTTATTTATTTTTTCTTGCTTCAGGATTTGTTTGTTTATTTATTTATTTTTATGGCCGGCTCAGCCTGCCCTGAGGGCAGGGCTGGCGCAGCATGTGGTGCCGGGGATGGAACCCTGGTCCCTAAAGCCACCCAAGCTTTCCTAAGAAGGCGCTTTAGACCACTGAGCCATCCTGCCGGGCCCCTAAGCAGGCGCTTTAGACCACTGAGCCATCCTGCTGGGCCCCTCTCTTATTTCTAACATAGGCACTCCTGATGTTGGGGAAGGGGGACAGGAAAAGAAGTGCGAGTGCTCATTTTAACCACTAGAGGACGCATTGCATTTGGTGTTGTCCCCCTTTAATTACTGCACAGTCAAAATGTGTGCTTCCAGAGTACATCAAAGGCTAAGCGGCCAGGGAGATAGCTCAGTAGAATAAGTGCTTGCCTGGCAAGCGCAAGGTCCTGAGTTCAATCCCCAATAGTGAAAAAAAAAAAAAAAAAGGATAAAAGATACATGATTTGTATGTAAATATCTTGGGCAAGCTTTCATCAGCTTAATAATAAATATTTAGATCTAAAGAAATGAACAGCAGCTGCGGAGATAGCTCCGTGGCGCAAGTGCCTGCCTGGCAAGTGCAAGGTTGTGAGTTCGAACCCCGGTCCCTAAAAAAGAAATGAACAAAATAAAAAAGGGGATCAAAATCTTTGGAATCTATAGCTTGGTAAATCCAGATACTGGCCTTCACAATCAGATGGATGCATGGAGCCTTGTCTCCCGTTATTAAGTGGATGAGGGAGTGGTGACTGCCTTGGAAACTAGGAATCAATTCCCGAGGGAAGAGCTACCCTGTCAAGTAAGGCAAAGTGAATTGGACTCTCCAGAGCCGAAAGAAGAGGAATTTCCTACTTGACAGAAGCTTTCATATATTTTTATTTAGTTTTTTATTGGCAATACCCATGTATCACAAAATTTTTCAAAGTACAACCTATACAGTAAAAGACAAAGCCTTTCTTGACTCTTATTCCCCCTACAACCATTTCTCTCCATGGAAGCCACCACTGTTACTAATTTTTTATATATTCTTTAAAAAACTCTACACACTGACAGATATTTAGCTCAGCAAATATATCGAAACCCCCCCCCCACAGAAATGGCAGTGTTCTCATCTTCTTTTTTAATGTAACAGTTCATCTCAGAGGTTCTTCTATTCCTGAAAACAAAGAACTGTCTTACTGTTAGTACCTGGGTGCCACTGAAGTGACATTACAATAAGAAGTTAATGAAGTTATTCTCTTCGAATTCTATTAAAATTATACATATAACTTATCTACTCAGTCTCCATTACTGGATATTTCAATTGTCTCTAAAACTGGAATGAATTTCCTCTTACATATGTTATATTGCTCTGTAGCAATAGGATAAATAGTAGAACTGAATCAAAAGATGTGTGTAATTACTGTTCTAATAGATGCTGCTGATCTGTCTTCCACAAAGTGTCAACGGAGCATTCCCACCACCTTGTTTTCCTATGCTTTCCTCACAGTTTGTCATTATTATTATTATTATTATTATTATTATTATTATTATTATTATTACATTCAGGAGCAATCAGCAAGGTGAATAATAAATCTGCTGATGCATATTTTGCTTTGTGTTTCTTGTATGATGAGTTGGGCATCTTAGCATGTGTTTAAGCAAAGGGTTAATATTAATACAGGAAAACTACTGTAAAAAGGAGTAGAGGGCTGGCAAAATGGTTCAGCGGTCTAAAGTGCTTGTTTAGGAAAGCTTAGGGAACAGCAGAGACCACGGTTCTATCACCAGCACCACATGCTGCACCAGCCCCACCCCTAGGGCAAGCTGAACCCGCCATAATACAAAAAAGAAAGAAAAAAAAAAAAAGAAAGTAGAATGCTAAAGTACTAAATGCTAATTTAGACCAGGAGACAAGTACATTTTAATGAGTGAAAAGAGAATCCAGGAAAGTTCCATTATCTCCCAACGGAGTCCCCAACCTCATCTCTCCACCCTCCTCTTGTCCAGACCCAGACAACTGCCCACACGCCAGATCCCCAGCCTTTCCCATCAAGCCGAGATAAAAACCGAAGACCAGCTGGGATCTCAGGGTACCAAAGCAGGAGCATCATTTCCAGAATGATGTTCCCTCTCCTCTCCTCCCTACTGTGCTCACAGCCTCCCCTCAACCTTTCCCTGCATGCTGCATAATAACTCCACACTGAATCTGTGTTGTATTCTTCTACCACGGATCCAACAGAAAGAAAAGGCAAGCTACATATACAATTTAAAATTGTCAAGCAGCTATATATTTTAAAAGTAGAAGCAGTTGTAATTACATTTAATACTATATTTGTTCACCACAATTACTGAGAACATTATCACATCAGCATATAGTCAAATTAAAGATTAGCACTAAGATATTTTGCATTCTATTTGTACCAAAACTTCATAAACCAGTGTGTTTATTACACTCACAGTACAATTTGGTTCAGACCAGCCACATCTCTAGACCACTACTGTCACCTCATGTCACCTACTCCGGGAACCTGACCCTTGACCTAGTCAATGACCCAACCCAGCAATCTAATTCTTTTATTTTTAATGAGTTAACAAGTTAATACACACTACATTTCTTCCTGAACACAGAGTTGAACCACGCTGCTAGTGGGAAGATCTGTCTTGGTCTCCTCCTCCCCTATTTCTGAATGTGGGTGTGCACGCTGCGCTGCAGCCTGCTGGTTTTCCTTGGTGTGTCTGGCACCTTTTCATCCCATTACCCATCAGCCCCCTCTTCTGTGCTGTGTGTATGGAGAGAGGCAATAGCCCTCTATGCTTAAACCCAAAACAAACAGTGTTAGAAGGTGAACAGTGACATTCATTTCCCTATTCTGTCCCTCATCTACACAGATCCCACATTAGGTTCATAGGTGACCACTGTTGTTTATTTCTTATGATTCATTATTCTTCATGCATTGACTGAACAGGAACATGAATCTAGAATCTGATTTCTTCCCTTTTTATAAAAAATTTTGTGCATATTCAATGCACTGCTCACACCTTCCAGTCCCCGTATCCATCAGAGAATCTTTTTCACAGAGGCTTGCTGTTCCTGGGTGGCTCTTCCATAACCCCCTGTGGTAAACCCTGCGGATGGAGTTTTGAGCTCTCTATTACAATGAATGTTTTAATAAGCATTCATTGTAATAGAAATTACAACATCGTGCCTATATTGCTTTCCATGTGAGTAAGTACATAGGCAGGTCTGGGGAGATAGTTCAGTGGCTTAAGGACCTGCCTGGCAAGAGCAAGGTACCAAGTTCGATGATGCCCAGTACTGCCAAAAAAAAAAAAAAAAGTATAGATGCAAAATGAATTCCTAAAAAGGAAGCTGCACAAAGTGTATCTAAATATGTGATTTTGATAGGCTTTGTCAGTTGCTTTCTTTGAGTGCTGTGCCATTTTACCCTCCACTAGTGCCTGTCAGTCTTTTTCACTGCTGTATAATATTCTGAAGTACAGAGGGTCTATGCCACAGCCTATAGGTCCCTTCAACTTATACAAGATGTGAAGTTGTTTTTAATTATTGTGTCATACACAGTAATACAATAAATATCACACATGTGCTTCCTTGGCCATGTATTTCTCTAGAATAATTAAACAAAATAGCAGCAAAGTGTTGTGCACTTTGAACTGAGCTCAAAGTGGTGGGAGTTTTTAGGTAGAGCAAACACCAACACAGGGAGAGGAGTACTGAGCCAGGAGAGGAGCAGGTAGGTATGGGCTGGGCTTGTAAATAGGGCTTGAAAAGGAAGCTTCAGGTTTTTATTCCAAGGTCAAAATTACCTAATTTATGTTGAAAAGCATCACTGTGAACACTGCATGGAAGATGGCCTGGGGGGCTCTAGGGAAAGGAGACCAGACTGTGCTTAGTGAGGCTTGGCTGAGGAGAAGCTAACGGGCCCTTGGTGAGGTGCACAGAGCACACAGTCCCTGAGACAGGACAGGCCCTGCCCCAGAGAGGCTCCGGGCCGGCTCCCCAGCACCGTGAGCTGCAATGGGTTCCACAGCGCAGACTCGCTGAGAACTGATGCCAAGATATAACAGTAGGCGTCGACGGAGCTCAGTGTGCCAGGCACATAGAGGCTTTGAATCCAGCTTGCTTCGTGTGAGTGTTTGTGTCTAGATGTCCCCCGACAACTCATGCAGTCATGGGTGGCGTCTAATTTATGACAGACTTGTGGTCCAGTGCTGGGATTATGAGGGCAAGTACTATGTTTGCCCTGGGCAGGTCGCCTGCATGCAACATAGGGAGGGAAGCGGCTTGCTCCCGTGCTCCTCCATTTTTGCTCTTGTTGCCTTTGCTGTTTTCTAATGCCATCAGCCCGTTGCCTTCTGCCATGTGCCATCCTGCCTTGGAGTCAGCGGCCTATGGACTGAAACCTCCACAAGCTGTGAGCCAAATAAACCCTCCCTTCCTTAGTTCTAGGTGTCAGGTATTTCCTCTCAGCAACGGGAGAAAAGTAACTAAGACACCTTACATTCCTAAATTTGTATACCCTTCTCTCTCTCTCTCTCTCTCTCTCTCTCTCTCTCTCTCCCTTTCCCTCTCTCCCTCTCCCTCTCTCTCCCTCTCTCTGTGTATTACTATAGTGAAGTTTCTGTCTCTTTCACTTTTTTGGTCTCCTCCTCTTCTTTCCTCTCTCCCTTTAGTCAGATCTCTTTATCTGAAATGGTTGATGACAGAATTAAATCATTTTTGAAAAGAGCTTATCACTGGTAAAAATGAAAAGTGCTATTTGTGTTTAGTGAAAGCCTAGAAATACCACCCTTCTTGGGCCCCTCTGACCGTTCCAGCGAACGTTTGGAGCTTAGATCCTTGCCGCCACCACCACAGTGGAATTGGCTAGGCTTCTTAATTCTCTGCATGTGATTTGCCAGACTTCTGAGCTGCCAGATGATATAAATTATTTATTTACACTCTTCCAAAGTTATCCTTTTTGAAAATCAATTTTATTTAATCTTTCAAAGAACCAGTTTTTTGATTCATTAATTCTTTGTATTGTTTTGTCTCAGTTGAATTAATTTCTGCTCTAATCTTTATAATTTTCTCCCATCTTTGGGCTTTGTGTTTCGTTTGCTCTTCCTTTTCTGGTCAGTTTAGGTGCTGCATGAGACCATTTATTTGTTCCCATTCTATTCTCTTAATGTGTGAGTTCAGAGCTATAAATTTGCCTCTAAGAACTGCTTTCATTGCATCCCATTAATTCTGGTAGGTTTTGTTTTAATTTTCATTAAATTGTAGATATTATTTAATTTATTATTTAATTTCATCTATAACTCACTGGTAGCTGAGAAGGGTGTTATTTAATTTCCATGTATTTCTGCGTTTCTTGTGGTTTCTTCTGTCATTTATTTACAGTTTCATTGCATTGTGGTCAGATAATATATATGGGATAATTTCTGTTTTCTTGCATATACTTAAGCATGCCAATAGTGATTATGGAGCATTGGATTATGTATACAACTACTTTCTCTTAGTTGAATGAGAAGAAATTTTTTATACCAATAATGATTAGAAAAATTATCACATCTACATCCTGTCTTCTGTATAACTACTAGGACGACAACAGTATGTATTGTATCAAATACTGGAAATGTACTACTAATGTGTTTTGAAACTGTCACATTGTTATTTCTTATTTAATGCAATAAAAAAGAGAAAAAAAGAAAATCAAGTATGTGTAGGGCACAAGTGTGTAGTCCCAACACTCTGGAGGCTAAAGCAGAACGATGGCTTCAATTTCAAGGCCAGCCTGAACTGCACAGCAAGACTCTTGTTTCTTTTTTCTTTTCTTAGTTCTATGTATTTGGTAGTCTCACACAAGAGATTGAACTCATAGTGATCTTCCTATCTAAGCCTCCTCAGTGCTGAGACTGCAGGCGTGTGCCACCACGCTCAGTCTTGGTGGTCGGCTTTGTGTGCCTGGGGCGGGGCCTACAGGGCATGTGGTGCTGGGGATGGACCTGGGTCCCTGTGCTTGCCTAGGCTGGTGCTTACATTACTGAGCTGTCTCCAAAGCCCAAGACTTTGTTTCAAAAGGGAAAAAATATGCAGAGAGAGAGAGAGAGAGAGAGAGAGAGGGAGAGAGAGAGAGAGAGAGAGAGAAAGGAAGGAAATCAATTATTTGTTTTCCTCTCTCTTTTACTGTCAGGGAATTTGCAATATGTTACTAATTATAGATGGAGGGATTCACTTATTTGATTTAATGGGTATAGAATTATTATGGTTAAGTTTATAGTTTTAGACCTCAGCTCTAAGGGGGCATTAATAAATGGGAGTGCTTTTGCTAGAATATTCGTTAATCCTGTGGTCTTGTACGCTGATAATGGAGCACACTAACCACTGAGTTCTAATGAACTTAACCCACGGAGGAGGAGAGAAGCGAAGGAAATAGCTTTATAAATACATAACATGAAGGGGTCTAAAGGGATTTTAAAATCTTATGGTGTCAGAATATGTCGCAAAGGCATGCTTACAGGTAGTTTGCTCTTCCTTTTCCAAGGTGCCTTTCTCTGTAGACTTCTTTAAAATGTATCGGAAATGTAAGGAAAGACTGTCATGGACAGCATCGTGCCCCTCCCGAGATTTGTCTCACAAATCCCTCTTCGCTCATGTGGCCATAGTTGGAGAGGAGGCCCACGAGGAGGCGATGACAGATACAGGAGGCAGAGTGGGTCTGTGAAGCAGGGGAACCGGAGGTTCATCGCCCCACAGCGCCATGAGAATGTACCCGTCAGCACCGAGGAGAAGAGCCCTCACCGGAAACTGACTCCATGAGACCTTGATGTGGGGCTTCCGGCCCCAGAAGCTGAGAAAATAAAATGCCGGAGTTTAAGACGCCCAGGCTGTGAGATTTTGTTACGGCAGCTGAAGCCAGCTAATTCAGCAGGGGTTTTAAATCTAAGGGCAGTGTGATTCATTCCTAACTACTGGGCTTGTTAAAAGTTGTATTTGGCCTCAAGACCTTAATTCTTAGTCAGTCATGGTGATGAACTCTTATAATCCCAGCACTCAGGAGGCTGACGCAGGAGGATCGCTTCAAGTTTGAGGCCAGCCTGGGCAGAAAGTGAGTTGGAGGGCAGCCTGAAAATTACACAGTGAGAGCCTGTCTCAAAAAAGACCAAAGAAAGACAATTTCTTTTAGTAGTTTTGGGGTTTTGCTTTCTTTATGAGTCTAATGGTGAATCTAAAATGCTCCCCCCAAATCTGATACATTTGGAAGTTGATAGAACCCTAGGGGCACTGACGGAGGCTGTGTTCAGTAACAAAGGCTAAGGTGCTGTTAGGAAGCAGGGCCTCGTCAGAAAAGGTGGCTCCCTGGGACGTAGGCCAAAGGGTCTGTTCTTGCTCTCAGCTCTCCCTTCTCTGTGAGCAGCTGCCCCCACCCTTCCAGCATGTATGTTCTGCCTTGGAGCCAGGTGATGGACTGAACCACCGGAAAGGGGACCAAATAGATCCCTCTGAGCTATGGTTGTTGGCAAGAGGAAAATAACTGACGCTTTGAGTAAATAGCTCAAAATTGATGATGGTAATTATGATGATAGCAATTACAGTGCCTTGCTGATTCAGGTGTTATCCACAGTTGGAACATGAAATAATGCCATTTGTAAAATCAGCTGGGCTTTCCGTTAAAGGACCACAGATTTGGTTGTCAAATCAAACACCAACTCTTGTGCAGCCCTTCGGACACTTGCCTCTCCCAGATCATGTGTATATCAACCCATGCACTTAAAAAGCTTGTCTTTCCCTCTACTTGTTTAACAACAGGAAACTGAAGGCTTCTCCTTGAAGAAAGCAGGCTAAAGGCGCATTTGCTCCCAGCCATTCCAGAAACCATCTTTGTGCAGATATTTTTTTAAAAAAAATATTTACTTATTACAGGTTTTTGCTATGCAGCTTGGACTCATAGCGATCCTCCTGACTTAGTCTCCCTAGCATTTCAGGTGTGCACCACCATGCCCAGTTTCAGTGGTTGGCTTGGTACACCCGGTGATCTGGGGATCAAATCAGAGTCCTTGAGCTTGGCAGGTAGGCACTTAGACAGCTGAGCTATCTGCCCCGCCTCCAGATATTTTAATAGGAAAGAAGATGAAAGATCAAAGAGAACAAAAAGGACGTCACTAGTGAACATTTTTTTAAAGAATACAAAATAGAAAAAGAAAGAAAGAAAGGAAAGAAAGGAAGGAAGGAAGAAAGAAAGAAAGAAAGAAAGAAAAGCATTAGATAGAAAATTTCACTAGCCGGGCATGGAGGCTGTAATCCCAGCACTTGGGAGGCTGAGGCACGGGTATTGGTGTGAGTTCGAGACCAGCCTGGGCTACAAAAGTGAGCTCAGGACCAGCCTCAACTGCATACCAAGACCCTGTCTCAAAAAGACAAAAAGAAAAAAGAAAATTTCGCTAAACAAAGTAATAGAAATTCAACAATGGTTGCTGTATTGCATGATGTTATTTTCAAATTATTTATTTAAGTTATCAGATATAAATATGCAAAACTAGCTATCAAAACAAAAAAGCTATAAGAAATTTTTTTTAAATTAAGAATAAAAAGAAAAAAAATTAAGCATTAACTTCTCCTTTCAAAAGACCATCAGAGATCAGCAGTACAATTATCCCAATTATCCTGCACACACACATGCACACACACACACAAATATGTCTTTCTTTCTTTTCTTTTCTTTCTTTCTTTCTTTCTTTCTTTCTTTCTTTCTTTCTTTCTTTCATCCTATGAACAAAGTTTGTGGATGGTAGCCAGATAAGCAAAGCAGAGAAGACGAAAGAAAGAGTATAAAGTTGAGAAAACTTATAGTGTTTGACCAGAACATTACACCCAAATGCATTATATAGCATATTCACCCATTTTCTGCTGCTACAGTTAAACAGTTAGGTAACTTACAAAGAAAAGAGGTTTACTTAGCTCACAGTTTTAGAGATAGCAAGCCCAGTGTCAGGCGGCCTTATCTGGTCACTCTCTGATGACACTTCCCCCACAGCTGTGGGCTACATCATGTAACGGTGGACAGCATCATTCTGGGACATGTGTGAACAGGAAGAACCATATGATGAGACAGGAAGACAGAGACCCAGCCCGGGGTCTGGCTCCAGTTTTCTAAGAACTCTCATAAAAACTGGAGTTCAAGAGAACTACTTCAACCCTTCAAAGGCAGAGCCCAAGGACCTAACAACTTCCTGTTAGGCCTCACCTATTAAAGTTCCTTGCCCCTCAACACAACCACACCAAGAGCCAAGCCTCCAACACTTCAGTCCTTGGGGGACAAACCACGTCCAAACCACAGTACAGATGTAAGTGCTCTGCACCTGCAGGCTCCTGTGTCAGCACTCTGGAACTTGTTTCTTGTTGTTCCAGGTCAATTTCAAGTACCTTTAATTTAATCTTTGTAGGATTATATAGTATTCCGTAACTTATTCATCCATTTCCTTAAATAACTTTCAAATTATTTTCATTTTGGTCTCCTAAGGGTAGAGTTTACACACACACACACACACACACACACACACACACACACGCACACACACACACGCATACGCATACACACAAAGATTCTATACATTTCCTTATGTGTATGTCATTTAATTGTTTGAACTTTAATTTCTAGGGGCTTGATTTTTCAACAGTGGGGCTTCTGGGTCAGAAGGTGTGCTCAAGTATAATTCCAGTTGTTTTGCCAACTGATACAGCTTCCTCCTTAAGGACTGCAGCTGGCTGGGCGCTTACCAGCAGTACCTAGCTACCTGCTTTCCCATTCTCCAGCTCGTGCGGGATGCAAGCAAGCTTGTGAAATGATACATTTTAGAATTTCTGTCAGTAGGATAAAAAGATAGCTTATTACTATTATAACTTGCATTTCCCTCACCTATTGTAGGTAAGCATTGTTTGACATGTTTATTAGCTATCAGAAGTTCATTTCTAAACCTATTATCTACTTTCGATTGGCATTTTTCTTTCTCCTTCCTTTTCTATTTTCTAATCAGATTGTAAGTATTTTTCCTACTATAAAGCTACTGATCTTTTGTCTGTCTTCTACAGACTTTATGCTTCTTATGTGTTGAGCCCATCAGGCTGTTCTGTTACAACGGATGGGTTTCTTGTCTTCCTGTCTTTGCAGTCTGGCCCAAACTGTATTTTGGTTATTTTTATCATTCTATTTTTTTAAATTTAGATTTCCAGTCACTTTGGGATCTGTTTTTATATAATACAAATAAACAATAACACAAGTAACAATAGCTAACATTATTTACTGAACAATTTTGATATGCCAAGAACTCTTCAAATAGATGGGAAAATGAATGATTAGAGAATTTAAGGGACCAACCAAATTCACAAAACCATTAACACAAAAAACAGAGGTTTAAGTCCAGCAATAGATACATATAGATATAGACACAGATACAGATATAGGTGTATCCTTTTCTATTTAATTGAAACAAGAATTTCATAATACAAATCTTCAAATATTGTTAGCCTGTCTCTGTTTATATAGTTTCAGTTATGTCACATTTACATTGCTTTTGCTTTGGCAGTTTTATAAATGATTTTTATTCTCTCTCTCTAGGGAGGCAAGTGCTCCCTCACTACTTTCCAAACCAATGCATGAATGTTTGCACATTTTATTGCATGCAATCATTAAATCATTAGTATAGTTCCAAATAAAATATATCTGGATATTTTGATTCAGACTGCATTAAGTTATGTCTATTCATTTAATAACTGACATTTGTATATTAGTGTCTTTTTTGCATTGATATGTTGTAATGTTCCATTTATTAATATTGTTCAATAAAATGCTAGAGCTCTCTTTTAATGTGATTCTTGTAGTGGCTTTTTTCTAATACTAAAAATCAAACCCAGGGACTCTCTACCCCTAAGCTATAGCCCCAGCTCTTTGATTTAATTCTTAAAATTTTGACACAGGGTCTGTAAGTTGCTCAAGCTGACCTGAAACTTGTGGTCCTCCTGTTCCAGTCACCATGCTCAGGTGATTCTTGTATTCATATAAAATTTTCTGAGTTATTTTATAATTTTAGAAATAAAAATATTTTCCCTATATCTAACCTAATGGCCATATGTATCTCATATTTGGCAAGGGAGGTAAAATCCCTGTGTGAGTCCTATGCACTGGGGTTTGAGTCCAGGGCCTTCCTACTGAGCTATCAACCATTCCCTTTTCTATTTTTTAATTGGAGATCAGATATAGTCACTAAGTGCACAGGCTGAGCTTGAACTTGCAATTCTCTGACTTCAGCCTTCCAGTGTGTTCTGTTTTCTTTCATTTGTGGTGCCTGAGTCTTTCTTCTTTTTAATGGAGCCTTCTTCATTGTCTGACAGTGCCACTCGGAGGTTGTGGCTAATTTCACTGCCTTCCTTAACACTAACAAAATAAATATATTTCTGCATTACAGGATACAGTACCATAAAAAGTTTATCCTCTTTTAGTATTTACATATCAGCTGCTAAATTTATGGACAAGGAGTCTTATTACATTAGTTCAAAAACTATAAAAAGTACTGGTACTAGTGAGTGTGGCTATCCCAGCTTTGTTCTTGATTATACTGGCAGCAACTTTAAGTTTCCCTTAATATTATGTTGGACTATAATTCACAATCTTTACAAAATTTATATAATCTCTTTGTGTTCCTATTATACTTGAAATGTTTTATTAGAAAACCTACCTAACTTTATTAATTTTTAATGTAATGCTACACATGCATAATTTTTACCTTTAAATTGATAATATTCCTAATGTGATATATTTCCTGATGCTATAAAATGTTATAATTCTGGAATAAGCAGCATGTGGTCATTTCTACTTACCTCAAACCACTGCAGACCTTACTAAAAGAAAGCTCTTCAGCTCAGTGTATGATTTTACCATATTCTTATTACAAAAACGTAATATCAAGTATGTAACACAAACTACTAGAACAATGCTGCTTATGAAAATGGGTGTAAAAGAATACAAATAAAACGATTTAGCAAATTAAACCCAGCGGTGTGTTAAAAGCACACTAGCAGCTGTAACGGTGGCACACGCCTGCAATTCCATCACTGTGGGAGGATCAGACAGGATGAACTGCCTGATGAGACAGGCCATTTAGTAACTTGGCAAGAGAACCTGCCTCAAAATAAAAAAATAAGAAAGGGCTGGGGATATATCTCAGCGTGAAGGCCCTGGATTCACTTCCCAGTACAAAACAAGAGACAAGAGCATAAAGCAACTCAACACCGCCCCCCCCAAAAAAGAAAAATACTAACATAAAAAATTTGAAAAACTGACTAAATGCATGATATATACACAAAAATCAGTAGCTATATAATTTATAGAAATTTTAGAAGAAAACTAATTTCTAGTTTACTTGAATATCTATAAAGCACAATCTTGAAAATAGAAAGTTGATGTGGAAGGAGCCCAACTTGTTGTCTAATGATTAATTCATGCAAGACCATTTAGAGATAAAGCTCAGGGTGCCTTGCTGACTCCACATTTCTTCCTGCCCTCACCCCAGACAAGCATATCAACCACGTTCAAAGCTATCCTGCAGTTTCCCAGAAAAGTACTGATTCAGGTAGTTGTCATGAGGACATTCCTAGAATTTGACTGACACTCACTTTAATGGTCTGTTAAATATTAGGTTGTCACTGTTAACTATTTTTAAAGATAGAGATAGCTTGAATAGTGAATCACCTGAAAAGTCAAAAAAATGGGTTGACTCCTTTATTAAAGTTTCCTGCTTCTAGGAACAAATTCATTCATTTATGAATTGAATCAATACTTTCTGCCTAGGATGTGCTGTGCCAGATGCTGGGACCAGAGCGGGAGCACATAGGACAAGTCCCAGCCCTTAGGAGCTTATAGGCTCATGGGCTTTGGACAGCACCACTCAGAGGTTGTGGCTAACTTCACTGCCTTCCTTGACACTCACAAAAGAAAGTGCAATTGGTAAATGAAGAACCGGTTATTGCTGTGTCTAATGAAAATAAACTTTTTTTAATCACAGAAGGAGCTAATGATGACATAATCAATAAGTGTAGATGTTACCCACAGAAAATTTCTTTTCCAGGCCCTTTCTGTGTTCTGTTGCCCTCTACTGTACAAAGC
>PVJA010008716.1:0-63423 GCA_004027025.1 Myocastor coypus
GGAGGAGACAGAATCCCAGAATCAGGAGACATTTTAGGATTCAGTGTAACCTTTAGGAAGAAGTTCATTGTACAAAAGATCTGTCTGCAACCTCCAAGGAGCTTTAATGGTTTAGCTCTTATGTGGCCCTCAAAACTCTCATGTGTTAGAAGGTAGAAATTCTGGAAGTGACTGGAGCATGAGGGCACTGTATACAGTGGATTAACCCACTGGTGAGTTTAGAGCTGAATATGCTGTTACATGGTGGGTTCTGATCAAAAGAGGTGGGTCCTGGGGTATGACCAGGAAGGTCTATCACGATGCTGGCTCCTTGCCTTTCTCTGCTTCTTGGATGTCCTGGGTTGAGCAGCTTTACTCTGCTATGCCCCTTCTCTGATATCTCTGGCTTGGAGTCAGCCCATCATGGATGGAACCTTCTGAAACCCTTAGCCCACAACCCTCTTCTTCTAAGTTGTAGCAGTCCAGTATTTTGTTTCATTTATAGATGAGTCACTGATATACAATGCGTGACCTCCCAGGACAGCAAACTATGTGGATGAAGCAGCTTTTTCTTCTGAGAAGCCAGAACCTGTCTTCTATAGCTTCTTCCCACTGGTCCCATATTTTTGTTAATGGTTACTATATTTTATTAATATAGTATAAACTTCATTAAATACATGTGGGTAGAATAAATGCTATACCCACTTGAATTATGAAGTTATTAAAGAGAAACAGAAAAAGACAACCACCCTAAAAGGGCACAAAGCTTAAATACTATGTAGAAATAGGAAAACAGGTGACAAAATTCAAAAAGTGATAAACAACTTCTAAGAGCTTTAGTTTTTAACTTAGCATTTTCCAGCACATCATATTAAATCATATCAAGACTCTTTTAAAAAGGACCTGTAGGGCTGGGGAGATAGCTTGGTGCTCTAAGTACCTGCCTATAAGTGCAAGGACCTGGGCTCCATCTTGGCACCACATGCTATGCCAGCCCTGCCCTGGGCACACAGACTACCCTTGAAACCAGGCATGGTAGCCCACACTTGTAATCTCAGGGTGGGGGAGGCTGAGACAGGAGGATCACTATCAGTCAGAGCTGTGTCGTGAGACCCTAAACCAAATGAATGAATGAATGCTGTAAAAATACTTTAAGGACCCGTGTTCACTGACCTGTATGTTCATACTTATGTCTCAATAATGAGCTACTCTTCTGAAATATCTTATCACACAAGTCACAAGCATACATTCCATTTTCTGTCTTCCTCATTTTCTTTTTGGGTGGTGTAGAATCAGAGTCATTCTGATCTTCCACGTTGGATACTCCTTCTGAGCTAGTGTCTTGCCTTTCATCCTAGGGAAAAAAGATTTCATATTAAAATTTAATTTCAAATTAAAAGACAATAAATGTAAACAAAGTATGGTTTAAACTTTGATTTATGCTCCAACAACTTGCCTACAACAAACACAATGCTCGCAGGCTTCAAAGGCAGGGCTAGACTGCAGGCTGAGGCTGATAAAATGTGGTATAGATGAAACAGCCACAGCTGTAGTGGTTCATTGGTAACAAAAAGAAGGGATGGCAGAAGAATGTAAAATGTGCAGCAGCAAATTTACATGGCTTATGATATAGCTGTGGAAAATTTTAACCTAAGAGTTTGCTAATTTAAATCACTGATTTTTAACTATATTATTTACTTTTATTTTGACTTGGGATTTCATTATATGAAAGTTAAGATCCAGTTTTTAAAACGTGGTTGGTTGGTTATTTATTTATTTATTTATTTATTTTGGTGTCGAGGACCGAACTGAGGGCTTTCAGCTTGCTAGGCCAGCTTTCTACCACTAAGCCAAATCCCCAACCCAAATGTGGTCTTCATACTTTGCAGAACTTCTAAAGTCTTTAAAGCAGCCTCTGCTATCTCCCTAAAAAGAGGTTCACTCTACATATTCTATGGTGTGATGAACAACTACATGTGAGAGTCTACGTGGTTAAGCAGCAGAATTTGTCAAAAGGAACCTTTAAGGCAAGCAGAATAAAATGTCAGGCAGTCTCACTCAAATATTCGGCAGGAGGCTCAGCTGTAGATAGAATACTGCCTGGAGTCCTTATGGAATTAGGACAGCTCAGTTTTCTGTGCCCTTTTTAGAGGCTTCTGTTCTACTGCCTTTAAGCCTACAAATTTCCTACGAGGTCAACGTTTCTCAAGACCTCTTCGGCTTTATAAGGCTGGAGAGATGAAGGCATTTATCTGGGTCATTTGTGTGCAACACTACTTCCTTGCATCTGATCTAGTCACATGATGACATGAGGCTAGAAGTGGCTCTTCATTATATTAAAAATATGCACAGTGTTCCACACAATGAATATTGAGATGAGTTCACTGCTCATGTGAAAGGTTTTTATCAAGGGTTATTATAATTTCTGGGAACTCAATTAGTAGTCACCCTAAAGGAGAATAAAGGAACAAATACATATGTGAGTAGGGTATTGATATTACAATTGACACCTATTATAAGTATTTGCATTAAAGATCAAATATTAATTTATTATATTCATTTCATTCAACTGGAAAATTGTAGGAAAAGAACACAGACTCAGGGTTAGTGATGTGAAAAGGTTCTGGACACTAAGATAAAATACCTACACGACACAGCTGTAGCCATTTTCTCAATATAATAATGACTGAAAAGTGCTTATTCATAGTTTATGAAATAATCAATACACCAACTAGATGAGTTCTACGGATATCTCTTATTTTATTGAAGCTTTTCATAAACAGAGGTGTTAGTACAAAAAAAAAGTGATAGCTGGGTTTCTCTGGTGTGAACTTATAAAAGAGAATATATTTTTGTTAATGATCAGAGTGGAGATTTATTAATTTTGGGGAATTTAACTATGTAAGAACCAAAATCTAAATAATGAGCATGCCCCATTTTCCTTTTCTCCTTTATTTCTAATTTCAAATAGGTATCTGTGAAACATACAAACCCTTTTACACATCAGCGTGACATTTTAAACTTTAGCTGATAATACCTTGAAGATATGTCCCAAAAGTTAAACCAAACATTGATATATTCCACTTATTATTGAATCTACTTGTATAGCTTAGAAATACATAATGATATTTCCATAGGGAATTTGTACTTGTGTGATATATGTTGATTCCTCTTTTTTACTTCAATTCCCTCCACTCCATTCAACCCTTTTTGCCCTCTTTATTTACAAAAGCTGTATTTCCATTTTATTCTAGTGCACACCTGTATTCCAACACTTGGACAGTTGAAGTTGGAGAACTGCTTGAGTTTGAGGCCACCCTGGGCTACATAGTGAGTTTAAGACCAGCCTGTATTACCAATTTAGATCCTCTTGCAAAAACAAATGAACAAAGTTTACCCTTGTGTATTCCTTTCAAATATGACAGTTTCTGAAAACCCAGCCGACCCTATAATGATTTGAAATTTTCTAATGAAAAATTTTAACTGCATTAGTCAAGTTAGCATTTTACAAATGCATAGGCATGTTTTTACCTGACTTCCATTTGGCTGGATTACTTTCAGGGGTGGTTCCTGGACTGCAGGGCTGACTGTAGTCGAGTATGTGTAAGCCACCTGGGGAATCAGAATAGTTTGCTTATTGGCAGCTAGCGCTCGTAAGCATGGAACACTGTTCTGGTCTGCAATGGCCACAATTGTGGGTAACTGGGCAGTGACTGTAGGTATAGCAATATTTATGGGGTTGGCACTTGGTGGGATTACATTTACAACTGGTTCTGAGTCTGTAACACAACTGTCCTTTTGTGGCTCCTTTTTTGCACAAGACAAGTTCAAGGGTTCTTCTTGGACAGAATAAACACTGTTCTGGTAAACACTAGTGATAGTTGATCTTTCCAACAATTCTCCCTGTTGCTTTGGTAGTGAAAGATCAAGAGGTTCTACTTGTGGCTCTTCTTGTGCACCCTCGGCTGGGTATGGATAACCCTGTGTGTTTCTGGCTGAGGAAAGGTTCAGAGGTGATGGGGATGGGGTACTACTTCTAGAACCATTTGTGGTTGAGCCCACTGGTAGAACTGGAGAGTGAGCTGTCTTCAGAGGACTTTGCAGGGTTGTTTCATTGTCCTGGGCTTCATTTGCATTTGCAGGCTGTGGCTGATCATCATTTTTTGCAGGAGTATTTACTTTGCCTGGTTCAGGAGAACAAGGTTCAGAAGACTGCACTGAAATCTGTCCAGTTTGCATCTTTTCAAACCACTTTTTAACTACATCCAGTGGTAGGTTTACAGAATCAGCAATTTTTGAGAGCTCTTCTGCACTTGGTTGTGCATTCAAAGCATAATAGGCTTTTAGGAGAGACAAGAGGTTCTTTAAAGGTGGCTGATTAGGAGACAAATTGCCATCTGCAGTACCTGATGAAACAGAAGACTCTGACTTCTCAGCTTCTGGGGCAGGGAGTGGAGGAGGCTGAGCAGGTTGCTTTTCATCATAGTGCTTTAATTCTGGAAGTGCATTCAGGTCACCTGGACAATCATCACACAGAAGGCAAGTGTTGTCATTCACTCCTCCCTCAAAGCTTTTGTCCTTCTCTGATTTAACAGTAAGATCCTCTGGTAACTTTTCACTTTTGCAGCTGTTTGTGGGGCCTGGGTTTTCTTTTTTTAAATTTTGGGGAACAACTTGAAGTTGGCTAGGTTGCTCAAGACTGTAGTTAATGATAATTTTGGTTGTTCCATCTTGATCAACCAAAGGAAGACTGATGGCTGAAATAACAGAATGCCCACCTTGCTGTATGGATGAAGTGTTGATTGTTTCTTGTTCTTTGGATGCAAGATTGGCCTGATTATTCTCCAAAACTTGCCTTATTACATTACCATCTACTGCCACTTTAAGTACATTCTGAATATCACTTAAATTGATACTTATGGGAGACACCAAACCAACTGTTGGCAGGACAACAGCTTGCACCACACCCTGAGGAGAACTGGTGGCCTGCAGTGGGCCACCACCACTAAAAACCCCATTTTGTAAAGGGGTTGAACAGTTGATTCCTGAAGCAACCACTATGGGTTTGAACTCATAATCCACAGGTTCAGTTTTAATTTGGTTTACAGAGAGTTGCTCTTGAAGCGGTTTATTCTCTATTTTTTGCCTTATCTGAGGCCGTGTGGGACTTCCTGGAGATGCTGAGAGAGACGGCGAGGAACACTGTGATGTCTTGAGTCCTGTTCTTGGTCGCCCATTCACAGGCAGCAAGCTGATACATTTCTTACTGCTTATGTGTGAGCTATAGGAACCAGAGTGAGAAAAACGTTTCTTGCAGTTTGGGCATTCATATGGCTTCTCTCCTAAACAACAATAACAAAAAAATACACATTCACTGAATTATTATGTATTTATGTATTTACATTTTATCTAAAATAAATAATATCATTTTTTAGAAAGCAAAGTCACTATATATGCCTGTGATATAATTTTATTTTGAATTTTAAAACTGAGAAATCACATAAATATTATAAAAATTAGTACAATCTTAGCCTGAACTACATGCCCTAACCCAACAATCTTCTCAGCCTGGATATGTAGCAGTTCACTCACTCAACCTTTATTACTTCAAGTAATTCTCAAATACCAACATTTAATCTTAACTTTGAAAATTTTTTTATCCTATTTCACTAATCTGCATAATTTCTAATATTTCACTCTATTCAACCACCTGTAGAAGAAACTAACATTTTAAAAGAAAAATAGCTACAAACCCCATGATTTTATAGGTATGCATAGCTGTCCTTGACTGATGAAAGTGCTCTGTCCATATCCATATAGTTTCATCGGAGGAAAAAAAAAAAAAAAACCCTTGAGTGTAAGAAAACTTTAATATAAAGTGTTGCTATAATCATTGACTCATTAAACTGGAATGTGAATTATATCTTACATATCTACTACTGAGCTTCTAGTAGATATATTCTAGGTGATATGCAAAGCATCTTGGAAATTTAGCCTCAGCGATGGGCGTATGGTGGGTTTGTATGAACTATCATGAAAAACAACAAGATGTCAAAAGGTGTCTTGTTTGTGAAGGTTTCCCAAGGACACAGGGCCTTTCTTCTCCTTGACCATGAGAGATACTCTGGCAATTTTGAAAAGTACTGAGCTAAATGAAATATTTTCATAGAAGCTTATGTTCTCACTTTAGCTTAAATTTATAGTTTATTACTTCTACAATTTATAGGTCACTATTAGCACTATTAGCTCCAATAAGGTGAGGCCTTCTGGATCTTATGTACCATTTATCCCTTGCTCCTACTGTCACAAAATAGGTTAAAAAATGCTTGTTGGACCTTTTTAGAGGAATGACAACTAACTGTAGGGTTATGAAATGTGATACTGATTTGACTATTCAGTATTAAAAAAGTTCTTTTTAAGAGTAAGAATGAAAACAGTAAGGAAGTGAATGTAAGTACTATTAATAATGTAAATTCTAAGCTACAAAGTTTAAAATGAGATATTTTCTCAGAAATATAATTATTTGAAGAATCAGATACTAGAAACGGGTCTAAGAAGCCTTTCAGTAAGCCTCTTTTCCAACAGACAATTCATTTTATATTATCTGTGACATTAGTCTTTGCTTAAAATCCTTTGTGACATGGATTAACTGCCTATAGGATAGTTCTATAGAAGAGTGTTTACGGTGGGTCTGCAGGGATCATGGGTGTAGGTTCAAATTCTGGCTGTGTCATATACTATTTTCTTAACTTTTTGAAGCCTCGGTGTTGTAGTATGCAAATGAGGACTTCTCAATGGATTTTTCCAAGGAGTTATCTGAGCAAATTCATGCAACTCATATATAGGCAACTCATAGTATGTTTGAAATAAGCATTGGTGATCTGTAAAAAAGCATTCAAATTCCTTGCAGGAATGTGATTTTCAGGACCTTACCTGCTTGTTAACCCACCTCTGGTATCAGTATCAGTTTATCAGTATCTTTCTAGTGGAATGCCTGGAATGGGATTCAATGCTCAAAATGTCATTAAAGTGTCCAATGAGGATAAAACAAGGGATATATTCTGGGCTATCTCTTTTAATATTTTAAACTAATAACATATTAGATAAGTATTTTCCTTGAGATTGTAGGAAGATACGAACATTCACGATGTAGACTATTTTATCTTTACAAACAGGGAGATCAAGAATAATGGGTAAAGCAGGAATCAGGAGCTCCAGTTTCACCATGTACTTATTAGCTGAGTGAATCTGGACAAGTTAACTGAACTCTTATGTGTCTGTTTTCTTCACAACAGGGAAAAAAACATAAACTATCTCATAGGATTATTTGAGAAATATAGAAGTTAGTCTACACAAAGAACTACTGAGGTGACTATAAATAAATATTTAATCAATTCTAGCTATCATTTTATTTGGAATTATCTTTATATTTTATGATTAAAAATGTTTATAGACCATCAAAACCCAAAATTGTTATGTTACAGTAAAGTCTTAGTTTATAGTTTCAGTACTATATGGTTTATAGCTTAACCTCATTGTGTAAATTTACTCAGTTTAAGGTTTGCAAAGTTTCATCTGGAGGTTATATCAGTAACTTACTACTCCAAGTTAGAAATAACTTGAACACTGACAGTTTTTTAAGTGGCTAAGGTGGGTAGTTGGTTGCATCTGTTGTAAATATTTTTCAGGCTAAATTTACTAAAGCTACACAACAAAAATTATTTTCTGAGGCAGACCGTCAACCACATGCAGGTGTTCCTCTATTTTCCCTGTGAGAGGTGCTATAGTGGCCTCTCTGTCATAGGTTAACTCCTACAAACAGAGTTCAAATGACCATTAACACTTGATCATGCGTAGCCAAATAGAGCAACACACAGACAGTTACAGAGAATGTAAATCTGGATTCTGATTCTCCACACCTTTTGAAGTCCCAACTGAGAAAAAATAATTTCTGAAGCTTCCTAGAGAATATACAGTTTAGCCACTACTAGTTATTCTGAATAATATTTTTCAAAGTACCTAGGTCCAGTTTTATTTTTAATTTTTTACTTTATCTTTTATTCATTTTAATGAGTGAAAAAAGATACAATAGCAATTAAACAGTTTCAAAACAAGTTAGTAGAACAGTTATAATAATACATTTCATATTATTATCTTCAGAGTAGTTATCCAGAGAACAAGGTGTACACCTGATATCTTGTCTAAGCAATATTAGTATAAAACTCTATAATCTTTTGTAAATACAATGGAAATGTCATAGTAGGATCCTGGTAAACAGTTTTTTTTTTCCATTACCAGGGACTGAACTCAGGACCCTACACTTTCCAGACAAGCATTTATTACATTGAGATATCTCCCCAGGCCCCAGTAAACAGTTTTTAATGCTTAGTTTCAATTTCATTTTAAGAACCAGTTTATAGCCTGACTACTCCTGGGCTGACACTTAGAATCAGTGAAAATCTTCCTTTAGGGTAAACCAGAGCATCACAGAGAATGGCAGACTCAGAAGAGTTCAAGTGGCCAGCCTAGAAGAATGATTGTTCTAAGTTGTACTTTGACCAGATATTGTTGGCCTCTATAAAAAATCTCACTTAGGAAATTCTATCAAATTATTTCACTTATTATTCTAAAAGACCAACTTTTCTGTAGACTTATGTGGAAAAATAGTCTTAATTTTTCCTGCATCATTTTGAATCACTTTTACCTGCTTTATGCAAGCCTCCTATTAGATAATTTCTAGAATAAGAGATGAACACGTAATAATGGATGATGAAAAGTATAGCAGGAGTATTGTGTTTTATTATCTGACCTAAATCCACATCAACTGTTCAGTAGTGGTACGCTTTTTTTTTTTTTCCTATGCATTTAGTACAGGGGATACAGGGTGGATAGGGTCTCATTACATAGACTGGACTCATAGTGATTCTCCCATGTGCTAGGATTACAGGCGAACGCCACCATGCCCAGCCTGAATCGCCATCTCAGCACACCTGCAGAGGTGAAGTGGGCACAGCACATCAGGGATTGAAGCCCTGGCCCCTTCATCAGTCTAAGCAGGCCAGTAATGGTACACTGTTATCTCATATTAAGGTCTTGATCGCCCAAATTCACTACTTGATTGAGATTGATTTTTGAATAAAATTCAGGATTTTGCAATTAAGTTTCAACTTGTTTCTAGACCAGTATTGCAGTTTTTGATATAATCTATGCTTCCAAAGTTTGTATCATTAAAACTGACGAGGAGATAGCTTTCACTGCTTATCATGTTTCTGTATCATGCTATCCATATGTTCATTTTATAATTATTTAGAAAATGACATGGACTATACAGTTGATAGAGAACATATTTTTCTTCTAAATACACCTTAATGCTTAATTCTCTCCACCCTTATGTTGCCCTAGCTGATTCAGTATGACCTCTCTGATGTTTTGATTTTATTTTCCCTTTTTATGTAAAGGCTATCTTTACCTCCTTACTTCCTTTTGCAAAAGAGGTAATGAGATTATATTCATTAGAAAGCTAAAATGATTCCATTTACACCTGTTAAAACATGCAATACTATATTTGACTAGAAAATCTGAAGTGGCATATCAATTTGATGTGCTTTAGTCAAACTTAAAGATCTTAATAAAATTTATGAACAAAATTTCTCTACATTGGCCTTTACTCTAAAAGAAAATAAAGTATTCTGATTATGTATATAAGTCATATGATGTAGAAAATTGAAAAAAAAAAAGAAAATTGCCACAGATGTTATGATATTCAGGATGGAGAAAAAAAACAAATATTTACCACTGTGAATTCTTAAGTGCTCTTTTAGGTGGTGTTTGTATTTGAAAGCTTTTCCACATTCAGTGCACTTGAATTTACGATTACCCCCAGACTGTGTCACATGTCTCTGTAAGAAAGAATTGGTGTTTTATTCGTAAAGCAAAATATCTTCAGACATAACACTCACATGTTAAAAATATTTTCAGTGAGTCTGAGGACTGTTTTGGTTTTTACAGGCCTCTAACTGTAGCTGTCATAAAACAATAATGGTTGAATTATTCCCCCCCCCCCAGATGGTGACAGAATTATGACAGAAAAAAGCTCTACATTTTAAAACACCAGAGCCACACTATTAAGCAATACAACATTGAATAAAAAGCAACATTCACTTTGCTAGGAAGTAGAGATTATCTTATCTAAATTCCAATTTATAGGTAAAGCAACGAAGTCCAAGAATAATCTGTCTAGAGTACGGTTATTCCACAGAAGGTCCTAAACAGAAGACAGGGCTGAACTTTTCTACTACTACATTGTATCTCTAATGTGCTTGGCATTTTCAAGTGTACTTTAATGATTTTTAAAAAACTTCCATCCTTTGAATCAAATGTGGATTTTTATAGTTGTCTTCTACCTGGCTTATCAAAGTCTCAGTTTTATATTTTTCATATACACTCTGCACACTCTGATTTGCCATGAGAACACTTCTTGAATTGTTCTGTATCGAGTTCCTGCTTAGAAATCCAAAAGGTCTCCATTATTCCTGAGTAATGATTCTGAGTCCTGTCGCAGTCTCTATGACTGTTCTTCAGGACTCCTCCATAAGAAACCCATGCCTTGGTTCTTCGGTGACTTGGCCTTTTGCACCCGTGTGGCTCTTCTCTACTTCCCTGGTGCACTATACACTATTTTTATCGCCTGGTACATTCATTCTTTATTCTATTAAGGTCCCATCAATTCTTCAATGGCTTAACTCAAGCATAACTTATTTCAAGGCACCCTAGCTGGGATTCCACTTCCTGCTTTTTTGTAGGAAGAAAAGAGACTTTAGTCTCTAAATATTCATATGTCACCCAAACTCAAGCCTCAAGGTACACAATATATGATGACAACTCTCCAGTGTATCTCCTAACCTCCCTCTTCTCCAAACTCATGTGGCCAACTATGCATCTGAAACTTAATGTGATTAAGACCTATCTTAATTTCCCTCCAGCAAGTCATCTCTTTCTTTACTGTCTCCTGATTTTCTGGATTAGCACCCTCACCTACTTGTTTACTGCTTAGTGATTAACTGCAATTCTTCTCGGTTCTGGTGCCAATCAGTCAGCAAGCTACCTGGGTACTGACTGAAATCAGCATACTTCACAGTCATGTCAGCCATACAACCTCTGGACTGGATTACAGCAAGATACTCTTGCTTCCTTTCTTGTCTCTTTTTACAGTCTCCATCCAATATGTTCCCTTAAGAAATTTAAAAATCCAATATCCCTCAAAGGTTTCCCTATTGTATTTTAGGATAAAAGTCTTTATCCTGTTCTATATAAGGGCTTCTATTATGTGGGCATAGAACTCTGCTCATACTCTTTCCCCTTCACCCACACTGGCCTCCTTGCTATTCTGGGACATGCCATGCAGGTCTCTAACTGAAGGCTTTTTAAAGATTCTCTCTGACTGCAAAGCCCACCCCAATATTCCATGACACTCATTTCATGCTGGGCTGAGGTCAGACATCCACTGTTCAGGTCTCTGTAAGAACTGGCCATGCTCATCATTTTCTACCTTCCTACTCTTCTCTTTTTCTTCACAGTACCTGTTTTTTACTTTTTTATTTATATCATTCACTAATGTGTGCGGCCTTTGTCAGGACTCTGTCTTTCCATGCTGTTCCTTTATCACCTACAACAGGGTTTGACTCTCAAGAGAAACTCAAATATTGAAATAATATATTGAGAAGACATAGATGCATTTATGCTTTAGTTATGTGTTCTCATGGTTTCAGTGGCCAGGACAGACATTTTACCATTCCATTTGCTGTCCTGCCATCTGTTTCCCTGATTTCTCAGATACATTTCCTCACATTACTGATTCCCATATTTATCCATCTCCTTCCTGACTTCCTCTGATTCAGTTTTTATAAGGCATGATAAAAGATTAGTGTTTATATTAAAAATTACAGTAAAGTAAAAATAAGTTTGTTATTAATTTCCTTGCTTCAGGCACACTTATTCCATCATTCTGAAGCATCTTTACAAGTGTTCTTTTGTATGTACCATTAGATGTGCTTCCCCACTGCCTTGATGTCCTAAAGTGATTCAAATATTTATCCTCAGTAGTGATTTTGACTTTGCAGAAGAACCATAAGACACATAGTGAATAAGTTGGAGGAAAATATACTATGATTAATTAATTAATTATTATTATTATTATGGCTGGCTCAGCCTGTCTTGGGGGCAGAGCTGGTGCAGCATGTAGTGCCAGGGATCGAACTGCAGTCCCTGTAGCTGCCTAAGCTTGCCTACACATGGGCTTTAGACTGTTGAGTTATTTCACCATCCCTATGCTATATTTTTGAGCCCACCTTTCAGCTAGATAGTGCTTTGCAGAAACAGTCTATTAATCTTTGATCACACCTAATAAAGATACAAAAAGGGCCTCCTGAAGTCCTCTGTCAAGAACTATTGGATAGATGTGTTTGAGGAGAGGAAGATTACTTGGATCTCCCCCTGTATAAAAGTCTATGTACCTATCAAAATAATCATCACAAAGTGAGCAGCCTTCACAATCATCAGAAATTTTAGCGGTTTTTTTTTTTTTTTAATGGCATCTTCGGCTCTCGTTATGTCCTTTCCTTTGACAGGGCCTCTAGTGCAGCAAAGATGTGGTCACAGCTTGCAGGAGGGTGTGCCTACAAAGGCCTTCTGAGTAAGGACCAATCCTGAGCCATCTACACTGTGGTCATGTAGGACACACAACCAATGCAATGCACATGGGAAGTGGGTGACATCTGTCCCAGTAGTCCCTTCTCGTCAGCTTCTTCCTCTTGTTCAGAGCTCCTTCAGGGAACTATCCACTAGACTGTGGTTGGAAAGCTTAGTCCTGCTTTCATTTATCGCCACTCTTCCCACTCCCCATCTTGTTCTTTCAGGAACGTTATTACCCAAGTCCTGAGGAAACATTCTTCTGTTCTACATTTTTGTCTGGTTTAGTTAATCTTGTTAGCAAGGGGTCTAATTAGTTCCCTGTAGGATGTGTAACCTGTATTAGGTACTTATGTAGGCCAGTATTCCCACAAATTAGTGTGTAGGTATTATTCATAATACTCTGACAATAAACTGGACATGTGCTCCAACCTCAACACACCATGTATGACCTAGTATATGTTTGACAGAGTTAATTCAATACTAATACATTGCTAGTTGATATAAGGAACATATAAACAAGGACAATTTTTAACCTTCTTTATCTTAATACACAATCAAGAGTTTTGTTTTGTTTTTGTACCAGCAATCAAACTCAGGACCTTATGCTTTCTGGGCAGGTGCTTATGCCACTGAGCTATATCCCCAAGCCCAGAGTTGAGTTTAAATGTAACTTAATAGTTACAAAATGCCATTTATTTATACTCCTAGGAAATGGAGCACAGATTATATCATTTGAAAACAGATAGAAAACTTTATATTCTCAAATGAGGCAGTTTCCTTTATAATAGGAAAAAGAAAACTATAGTAGCCTATACTGAGCCTAAATAAAGCAGTCACTGGGGCAAAGAAACCTGTGTCTCAAAAAATGCTTTCTCAATTTGGTTAGTCCTAAGCTTTGTGACCAATATTTATTTTCTCACAGTGAACGTTTCAATAGGAAGCAATTTGAAACCTTCTAAATTTGGAATAACATCTATTATAGGATAAGCAAAATAATCAAATCAAAACAGGACATTTCCTGGAAAAGAAAAATGCAACTAATCATTTTTATTTTTGTAATACCACAAAGAAGACAGTGTCTACCATATCTTTTTAACTTTTTTTTACCCCCAGTCCTGGGGTTGAACTCGGGACCTTGAGCTTGCCAGGCAGATGCTTAGGCCACTGAACTATAACCCCAGTACCCCTTATAACTCTTAAGTACAATAAAATCTTTGCCTTTAAGCATTGAATTCCCCAAATTTGAGGCCAGTAAATCCCTGGTCTTTTCACTTACTTGATCTCTTCCTGACTTATGTGATGTCATGTGGCGTTCAAGTTGGGTTCTGTATGCAAAGGTGTAACTGCACAGAGAGCAACTAAAGTTATCTTCATTTTTTTCATGGCGATATTTAATGTGTTCTTTTAAAGAGGTAAAGCGTTTATAGCCTCTATCACAATATGGGCAGGTGAGTAATTGAGAAAATGCATCTGGTGTTCCTGGAAAAGAGATTATGTATTATAAACTCAAAACATTCAGAATATATTACCACAGTTATCACTAAGTCTCTATGAGAGGTGGCAGATATTACACTATTCATTTTGTATTTGATCCTGAAAATGATACAGTGATATTCATTTCCATTTTACAGAGGAAAAAGCATTTAGTTCAGAAGGTTAAATAATCTTAAAAAGTCACACATCAAATTTTGTCAGTGAATGATGTAGCCTGATGCAACACAGGATGATCTTCAAGTTCTCTAACTTTTCCACTAAATGGAAGTTTTCCCTTCTAATTGTGGTTAAGTTACACCTGCAAATGTATACATATTAAAGAAGGAACTATACAATAGAATCCTACTATTGGTAATAATTATATGAACATTTATTTAATTTTGTTCTTACAAATTTGAAAAAGTAGTACACAGACTATGTTTCTGAATTTCCCCAATTAGATGTGGCCAAAAAAGAATGTATATATGTGGGGGTGGTGAGCCAGATCTAGGGTTGGCCTATGAAGACCCACTACATGTAATTCTTCAAATTCTTTCTGCTATCCTAAGTGAGAAGATTTCCATATTTGTTTCAGAAAACAAATACATCTCCAAGTGTTCATATACATACATCATATTACCTTATTGGAGTTAAAGTTCATATAAATTAGATGTCCTGCTCAAATATCAGTCTTCAAATCACAGAATGAATGCCTGAGCTCTACATAGCTCTCCAACATATCAAAACACACAAGTATATAAATAAAACATCCAAAGCTCTAAAATTCATGATAATATCTTTTGTTACTAGCTAGCAGGGCAAACTGAGCTGGAGGCGTTTGGATAGACCATCTTATTTGCAGAAGAAATCACATCAAATTTTGTCCAGTATAATTTTCTACTTATACAGGCCAGTGGGAAGTCAACACTGGGCTTCCCCTGCCCAAATGCCTAATCTATCTACTGACTTAGGTTGTTCAATGGCAAATTCTGGAGTTCACATGTAGTAGTTTTGTTGGTGCAACCTCACTGTGATTCCTCTCATTGAAATGCTCTTCCTCCACTGTCAGAGCTGTCTGCTCTCCTTTGGTTCTGTTTTTTTGGTCTTCATGATTAATCTATGTAGTCAATTAACAAAACATTAATGTGGTAAAATCACAGGTGCCCATAATGTTTTAACAGCAAGCTACTACTACAATAATAATAATAATAATGATAATAATAATAGTAATAATAATAACAATCATAAGTTATTATTTACCAGGAATCAAACTCAGGACCTCTGTGCTTGCTGTGTCATTGAGCTACATTCCTGTCCTTCAAGTTATTATTTTCATCAGTCACTATCTACTAAATTCATGTAGGATATGAATGTTTTCAGATCCCTGGCATGAAACAATGAAAAGTGAAACTGAATATTTGGAATAACAGAATGATCAAGTTTAAAAAAACAAGTAAAAGTTTTTTGAAAAATGTAAGAATGAACTTATAAATAATTAAGGTTTGCTATGCAAGGACTTTTGTTTTTTAGAAACTTAGGTAGTGGCTCAATGCTACTAAACAACTTATATCTCATCATTTTTGAATATAATTTTTATAATTTATGACCACAAATATTATTATTATTATTTTTTTTTTTGTGGGACCAGGGTTCGAACTCATGACCTTGCACTTGCCCAGCAGGCACTTGTGCCTCGGAGCTATCTCCCCAGCCCCCTATTATTTTTTTTTAACTGGGAAAAAAGTATGTATTTAGAATTAGCCAGCTGGACGCAGTTTAGGTTATCCCAATCCTGTTGGCAACATCCAATGCATCATAATCAGGCGCCAGTTGAACATATGCCTTCTTCTCTCCATCAGGCCTGATTAGGGTACTGACCTTCCAACACTGATGTCATAGAGCTTCCTTACAGCTTGTCTGATTTGGTATTTATTGGCTTTGACATCCACAATGAACACGAGCATGCTGTTGTCCTTGATCTTTTCATGGCTCTGTGGTCAGGTAGAACTTGATGATGGCACAGTGGTCAAGATTGTTTCTCCTGGATGCACTCTTCTGAGGGTATATGGGTGGCCTCTGCAGCTGCAGTGTCTTGGGACTGAGGAGGGTGGGTGACATTTTATCTTCTTTTTGTGTGTGTGGATGCTTTTCAGCATGGCCTTTTTGCCTTTCAAAGCTTTTGCTTTAGCATCAGCTTTGGGAAGGGCAGGAGCTTCTTTCTTTGCCTTCAGTGCCATCTTGGTAAAAGGCTCAATATTCTTATTTTTTACAACACAATTGTTTAATTTTTATATTCTAGATTTCTTTGGTATATAGCATAATATTTCTGATTGGTAATACTTCATAAAATAAACTTCTGCAAAGCCCCTTATACTTGTTCCCCAGTGATTCAGAGTTTTTGATTATTTAACCTACTGGAGTTAGTTTGCCTATATATACAACTTAAGAGGACACATGCAAGGAAGCATGTTTAATCCACTGTAAATTAAGAAATTAAGAGCTTTTGAGGACAATGATTTTTTAAATGTAAAGTTTCTATGACATTAAATACACTGGAATATATTATTAGTATTTAATACAATTACACATAAACTTGAAAGTTGTAAATAAATTAGCAACATAGTCTATACTTTAAATGTTGTAATAATTAAGAACAATTAGTGCCTTAGTTTTTTTCTTTCTTTCTTTCTTTTTTTTTTTGGTGGGACCAGGTTTCAAACTCAAGACCTTGCACTTGCCACTCACGCACTTGTGCCATGGAGCTATCTCCCCAGCCCCACAGCTCCCTAGTTTTTAAGTTTATTTTTATGAAATTTTACTGAGTCAATTTAGAAAGACTATAGGGCTTAACTTTATTAGGCACATGTAATGGAACACGGCCTTAGATTTTCATTCCTTTCTTTCATGAAAGCTTTTGGAAGTTATCAATATTAAAGTTTTACATATGCATATATTTTAAAATTTTCTATTTCCCTCTCATTTTTTATTATAATCTAATGCTTCTTTGGGTGAAATGCTGATATGTTTTCTTCAAGAATAGCAACCAGTAAGAAATGAAAGCAGGTTATGTTGAGGCTTTACAGCACTATGACAATAACCGTGAACTTTTCAAATGTGCAGAGACTGGCAGAACTCTAATGATTTAGCTATGTACCCGTGAGGCAATAATCTACACTCTTTAAAAATGCACCTGTTTGGCACACTGGAGGAAATGATTCTACAGTGTTCTATTCCTATTGCCTTTGTCATAGATTTGGTTTTGGAAAATCTTATCTATTCTAGAATGAAATTTGTTTCTCCTTTTCATAGTTGACTCCTCTAGTGATCAGTGTGTTACATGTATGAACATGTCAAAATAAAAACTCATTGTGTATAATATGTACTAATAAAAAGGAAAAGTTGACTATGTCATAGTCTATTTTGTATTTTGTACAGAATTCCTCAGTTCCTCCAAAAATTTCAGTTGATTAAAAACTAACCTAAATCTATCCATATTGCATGGAACTGTGAAAAAATAAAGCCAGATTTAGGATATTAGTAATTTACATGAGCTTTAAATATTTTAAGCATTTTACTAGTCTAGGTATAGATCTTGCCTAAAAGTTTTTATTGGAACATACTATTTTCAACTGAAAATGCTTGGAAAGGCAGAACAATATTCTTTTCTGAACAATTTCAACACAGTTTTATTGTATTTATACATCAAGTGTTCATCAGAGTAGACTAAAGCAGATACGGAAAAACTATTATTTCCAAATGTGCATGCCTTGAACCAGACAACCATGTATTTTATAATTAAGTTTACTAGTACAATTTAGATATGCACCCACGTTTTGCTTGCCAAAGAATAGTGGAAAAGGGAAGGGAGGGAGAAGAATAGGGAGGGCAGGAGAGGGAGATGGAAAGAATGAATTGCTAAAGGCTCAGTTACAAGCCAGGCCGAAGTGGTGCACACTGTAGTCCTAGCACTTGGGAGGCTGAGGCAAGAGAACTGGTGCAAGTTCAAGACCAGCCTGGGCCACTAAAACAGTGCTCAAGGCCAGCCTGAGCTACATAGCAAGACCTTGTCTCAAAAAGACTATGTATATATGAAATAAATAAAGGCTCCATTACCATTTTCATCATGACCACTGGCTTCTGGCGTGCCCTGCCTCTGGTCCTCTTCAGGTGCCTCAGGATAAATGACAGCTGTGTCTTGTTGTTGCAAGAACTCTTCAACATTAGGATCATGGTTTTGCTCATTTTCTGCATCTGAGTCACATTCATCATCTTTTACTGAAAGAGATGTATTCTTTATAAGAAAGCAATTTTATCAAACTTCCCAAAATTTTTCTGAACAAGAAATTTTTCATCTTTAGAGAATACAGAATCATTCCTAAAATTGTAGAAAATACTTACTGAAAAAATAATAATGAACTGTACCTCCCCCCCCCACAATCTATGAAGAAGGGCTTTTACTTCTTGGAGAGGAAGGGGGGCATTGCAGATTGTGCCTGGGGCCTTTGCACTGAGCTACATCCCCAACCATCTTCTTTCATACCTTATATCTTTAGTTTTTATTTTGATACAAGGCCCACCAAGCTGTGAAATGGCCGTGCCTGGCTTGAACTTGTGATCTTGCTCCAGCCTCCAGAGTTCTGAGAACTATAGTACCTGGCATATGGCATCATGCTAAGGTCCTTTTGTTATGTATAAATGTGACATTTTAAATATATAGCTTATAAATGTGACATTTAAGATATATAAAGGGGGCATACAGTTAAATTATTAAATTTCTGTGTAAAAATGCATATTTTTTCATATTTTATAGGGATTTAAAGTTTAGTATATCTATGATTGACAGAAAATATCTATTTCATGTTATATCTAAAGCATTTGGTATCCAGAAAGACAGTGATGTTAAGCTCAAGTGCCTATGTTATAGGGTAATAATATCACTAAGCTTCTCTTCTGGGAGGTTAACAACTTGTTTGCAGACCAAAAAATAGAGAAAAAGAAGGGTTACAAGGATAGCCAATATTTTGGCTCTAGCCCTTCAAGGTCAGTAAGGACACAGGATAGAAAAGAACATATACTGTAACATTCTATAACCCAGTGGTGTTGCAAATTTTTTATTCAATAAGATTATGGGGCTATAGAGGAAAGGGGATCGATGACATATACTGTGCTTAAGAAGAGTCACCTAGAGAGGAAACATTCTCTCAGAGAATAAATTGGTCAAGCAATGGCCGTGACTCATCCAGATGGCTGACACAAAAATTCTACAAAATGCTGTACATGGTTTCAGGGTAAATCCTGAGGGGATGTGACTAACCTTGTCACACACAAAAGTTACATTTTTTTTGTTATATAGATCTTGATTTAACTTGGTCTTAACCGTCCAGCAGAAAAGTCTAACTATGAGGTATAAAAAGTAAAGGCATATTAATATGCTGAGCTGTAAAAGGCTCAAGTCAACAGCTTCTGACACTGCCAGTTCTGCTGATAACCCACTACTGTTATGGACTATTGGACTATACACATAGCTACTTTCTCTTAGTGCAGTAAGAAGAAAGATTTGTACTAATAGTGTTTAGAAGAGATATCATGTCTGTATCTTGTACTCTGAACAACTAATATGAAGGTAATATGCAATGTATTAATTATTTGTAAGTGTCCTAACCTGTTTGAAGCTGTCTCATTATTACTTTCTCAAAATAGAATTTTAAAAATATATAAGTGGGAAAATATATATATATATATATGGGAAATTTCCACACTGTCAATTTGTCTTATGGATATACTTCTATTCCATTTAATTGATAAATAAAACATAAATAATACGGTTGACTGACTTTATTTTTCAGTTAATGATGAACAACTCTCAAAGATCACTTTATCCAGACATTTAGAAGTCCAAGGTGTATAAAATTATAGCCTGTCAAGCCTATGACATTTTGGCCTAGTCTCTTATTTGCAATCAGCACCCATTTTTTTTTTTTTTTTTTGTTAGTCAACCATTTACTTCAGATAGAGTATAGCAGTAACTGAGTTTATATTAGAAGCAATACACATCTAAAAGACCAGAATAACAGGCACTCCAAGCATATTTTTAGCATTGCACATTGGTATCACTAATGTGAAAAATCTTTTGAAGGTTCTTAGGACCAGTATCTGATTCATCCTCTGTACATAAGTGCATGGTTTCGTTCCTGCTATGTTTCCTTTCTTTCTTTCTTTTTTTTTTTTTTCTTTGTCTTTTTGAGACAGGGTTTTACTGTGCAGTTCAGGCTGGCCTTGAGCTCAGTTTTGTAGCCCAGGCTGGTCTCGAACTCGCACTGATCCTCCTGCCTCAGCCTCCCGAGCGCTGGGATTACAGGCGTGCACCACCACACCTGGCTTATGTTTCCTTTCTTTTATGCTTCCAGTCTGCGTAAAAACGTGTAACTGCTTTTATCACGTTCTACAGAGATTTATTAGAATATCAATGATTGACAGAAAATACCAATTTCAAGCTAAGTATAAGATATTTGATATTCGGAATGACAGTGATTTTAGGATCAATTACCTATGTTATAGAGTAATAGTATCACAAAGCTTCTCTGCTGGAGAGTTGAGAATGTAAGTTAATGAACGAAAAACTGGAGGAAAAAAAGGGCTATGAAGATAGCCAACATTTTGGTCCCTTCCCTTCAAGGTCAGTGAGGACTCAGGACAAAAGAGAACTGTGCTGTGCCATCCCATAATTCAGTGGTGTCCCAAATTTTCTGGTCAAGGAGAGTATAGGACCTTAGAGGAAAGGGATAAATGAACTATAGTGTGTCTAAGGAGAGTCACCTACAGAAAAAATATTCTCTCAGGCTTTCACAGAAAGCAAACTGGTCAAGCAATGGCTGTGACTCAATCCGATGGCTGACACTAACAACAGTTCTACAAAGCACTGTACATGGTTCCAAAGTTAATCCTGAGGGGATTTGACCTTGGAAGATACAAAAGATGAATGTTTTGTTATACAGGTCTTGCTTTAAGTTATCCTTGATCACCCAGCAGAAAAGCTTAATTATGAGGCCTAAAACGCAGAGCTAGATTAGTATGATGAGCTGTAAGAGGCTTAAATCAACAGCCTCCAACATTGCCAGTTTCACAGGTAAACCCAATGCAAATAAGGAACATTGGACTATGTATATAACTAATTCCCCTCAGTTCAAAGAGAAGAAATGTTTTTTTCTTTCCTTGTCAATATCTATCAGAAAATTTATCATGTCTACATAACTATGTTCTATATAACTATTATGAGGACAATATGCAAGGTGTCAATTATTGTGAATGTACTACTGTGTTTTGAAACTATCATATTTCTTATTAAAAGTAATAAAAAGATCACTTTAACACAAACAATATTAAAGTTGTAGTTTGTATAGAAATAATTCCCACATAAACTCATCCTTCAGGTCAGTTATATGATTTCTAAGAAAATAACTCCAAATGATCAGTAGTTAGACTTCTAATAAGACATCAAATCACAAATAAAAGTTGGTGTTCACCTCCTTTAGACTTTCTATACAAACAAGGCTGTTCTTTCTGTGTTTCTGCCTCCATAAGTGTTTTACTGTAAGGTTAAGGTAGATGCACTTTTTCTTAGTTTGATTTTTTCATTTCTGCTACTGGCTCTAGGACACAACTACAAGCTGTGTTCACTGTAACAGGTGAACAAGACTCCCAAGAGTCTCATGGGTTACTTCCTCAAAGGCTTCAGACTGAACTGTCAGCTCTACTTCCTGGAAGACTGGGGCTGGGCCAAATGAAAAGGTGATGTATGTGTAGTTTTTGGTATGGTAGTTACTAAAATAACCTTGCTATATCTCCTCCACACGGTAAAACTAAACTCCTTCGACGGCTGCTGTTTCAAATATCAGAAGCAGTCACAAAGATTTCACCTACTTAATATCACCTCTAAGCTAGCATATTCTGGAAAATGTTATCATGTAACACATGCCAGTAGACATTCAAGTGAGGTTACTAAATCCAGAAGTACTTTGATTTTAGTGAATCAATTTCCAGATTTTCAACTTCCACAAATATGCTTCATGCCCCTAAAGTTCTTCTCTTTACCCTCCCTTTTACACAGTGTTCTTTGTTCTCATTTCCTTAGGCAAAGAAAGAGAAAAGGTGTATCTCTCCCTTTACACATCTACATTGTTTTGGTGTACTGCCACAGTGTGGAAGGAGAAAAGTTAAAAATGATGATTGGGAAAAGCATTCCTTATTGACTATTCAAAGCATACTAAAACCACAATAGGTTTCCAATTCATTCTTTTTTTCTCCTTATTTAGAAGTCTTTCTTTTTTTTATCATCATGAAATTCTTTATTATTATTTTTTAAGTTTCAATTTTTTATTGTTTAAATTTAACAATGGTTGTATTACATACTTTCATCATCAGATCAGTTTAGATTAATACATATAGGTATATAAGATTGATCAAACAATTAAACATTAACTGGAAAGCATAGCAATTGAATGCGGGTAGTTTATTTCCAAATGAAGTCAACTGTATAATAATGTGGTCAGAATAAGTAAGAGAAATTTCTTCTAATGACCTGTATTCTTCCTATTATAATTACTAATAAATAAATATTAATTATTATTCTATTATTTTGTGGCCAACTCAGCCACCCTGGGGGTGGGGCTGATATAGTATGTGGTGCCAGAGATCGAACAAACCACAGTCCCTGTGCTTGCCTAAGCTGGCCTAGCAGGTGCCTTAGACTACTAAACTATCTCACCAGCCCCTATACCTCCTATTATTAAATAGCTCACTGTTCTGTGGGAGATGGATGAAAGTAAAAAAGAATGTGTTAAAACACCATTCCTAGTATCTATCATTAGCTGGAAAACTAAGCACTCCTAAATAATCAATGCAGTATATGTCAATGACTTTGGTCTCTTCATTACAAATTCAGTTTTTCAAATTAAACTGGATTGAAAACATGAGTAAGACGTATTTTATGTGATTTCTTATAGAGTCCATATACTATATTTGATAAAACAATTTTAATCAAATCATTATAAAATGCTTTTCCAATTTAACAATTTCCACTTTATAAAATATTAATATATTCTATACCATATATATATATATATATATATATATATATATATATGAACTTTGAAATAACATGCTTTTTTTAGAAATACAGTCTGTATTTCATATATAATATATTTGCTTCTGTAGGTTATGTATAAGGTTAAGTGTGTAGCAACTGGTTCCTAAGTAATAAAGTAAATATATTCACTTAGAGGCAATGATATTTATAAATATAAAAATTGTATTAGATCTATAACATTTTAGCTTTACCACCAAGTAAGTTGTTTTTGTAAGATATTTATTTATATTTAGTTATTTTAAATTATTTATAATTTAGATATTACTCATTTATTTCTTTGAAGAAATTTTAATAAAATTCTTTAAAAGTACTGATTGAAAAACCAAGGATGTATTTCTTTCTCTTACAAATAGTCTAATTTGACTAGTACGATAACTGACTTTCCTGGTTAGGTTATTAGACTGAAAATTTCCAGAAATTAGGTTAAATAAGATAATGACAAAAAGATAAAATTTGTACAAAAAGAGTGATTTTTCAATAAAAAATGTATTAGTAAAAAATAATGAAATTAAATATAATTCAATTTCCTTAACCAAAAAGTTGCTTCTAATTGAGAAGGAAAAAAAATGCCCCAAGTAGGTATAATTAGTCCTCTGGTGAGGAAATATTCATTAAGCCTTTCTGGAGTAAAACTCAAGAGAATGATGGAATAATTATAATGTCAGAGAAACAAATCAACTTGAACATTAGGCAGCTTTGAGTTTTCACTTTCAGTAAAATTGAAAGAGTACTTAACTGAATTGTTGCCCATAGGTCATATAAAGTATTTTTCTTGTTGAATAAACCTCACTATTTGTATATAATTTGAAGATGTATTAAACAACAAGTAATTCAGCTTTAACAAAAATGCTTCTTTCATTTTAAAATTTAAGAATAAGACCAGGTTAAATCAAGACCTATACAACTAAAAATGTAACTTTTGCTATCGGACAAAGTCAGTCAAATCCCTTCAGGATTTACCCTGAAACCATGTATAGCACCTTGTAGAACTTTTATCAGTGTCAGCCATCTCAGTGAGTCATGGCCATTGCTTGACCAATTTATGCTTTGTGAAAGCCTAAGATAATTTTTTATCTCTAGGTGATTCTCCTTAGGCACACTATACATTGTCAATCACTTTCCTCTGTGGCTCCATAATCTCCTTGATCAGAAAATTTGGGACACCACTGAGTTACAGGATATCACAGCAGAGGTTCTCTTAAGTCCTGAGTCCTGACCTTGTAGGGGTAGGGCCAAAATATTGGCTATCCATTTAGCCCATCTATCTCTAATTTTTTGTCTGCAAACTTTAGTTGTTAAACATCCAAAAGAGAAGTTTGATGATTATTACCCCATATCAGAGGCAGTTAAGCTTAACATTGCTATCTATCTGAATATCAAACACCTTAAGCCATAAAATAGAACTGTTATTTTTCAACAATCATGGATATATTAATTATTGTAACTGCCCTTTTAACCTGTTTTGAAACTGCTTCATAGCTATTTTATCTTTTTTTTTCATTAAAATGAATGAAAAAGAAAAATAAATAAAATTTAAGAATATTATAGAGCTGAACAAAAATACAAACAATGTTGAATACTTACTTTTTGAGGTAAGTTAATATTAAGCCATTACATGAATTGAAAAATACTAGAAGACTTCATATATAAATGGATGTACCTTGAACATATACTCATAAGTGAAATAAACCAGACTGACATATGCAAATATCATATAGTCGCCCTAGTATAAGGACTCAAAAGAATAAATAAATAAATAAATAAATTAATTAATTAATTTTGGGCGGTACCAGGAATCAATCTCAGGACCTTGCGTTTTCTGCATTCTCAACCCCTATAACTTTCTTTTAGAAGAGTGACTTAAATACAAAATGCATTTAGAAGAGTTAAAAAAATTAATGCTTATTGAAAGTGTTAATGTTTAATTATTTGATCAGTCTTACATATCTGTTGATCTATACTGATTTGGTGATGAAAATATGTAATGCAACCATTGTTAAGTTTTTCTTAAAAAAAAAGAAAAAAGAAAAATACATTAGTTCTATAATCTCATTTTATTTTTTCTATTTCTTTGTATTTTTAGGGAAGGGTCTAGGGTCTCACTACTAGATCAGACTCATGATCTGCCTGTTTTCAGGCTCCCGAGAGCTGAGATTTTAGGTGCATTCCACCATGTCCAGTCTCAATTGCCATCTCAGTGCACCCCAGGGACTGGAGTGACACAGTGGCCCGGGGATTGAACCCCCAGCCCCTGTGCCTGCTTTTAGGCACTTTCCTCTGCTAAGCTATTTGGCCAGCCCTTTATCTCATTTTACTAACATTTTAACAAATATTTACTAATATATGTAATGTGATCAGCTATGAGCTAATACTTAAGTGATAAATTAATCCATACTTTAACCCTTAAAATTCTTGGAAATGAAAGAGAAATTTCAATTTCCCTTTATATCTTTCTTCTAGTGAAATGACAGTTGATCAAAAAATACCTCCATTCACTCAGAAAGCCAGTGATGATAAGATCAAGTACCTATGTTATAGAGTAATAGTATCACAAAGCTTTTCTGCTGGAGGGCTGAGAATGTAGGTTAACAGACAAAAAATTGGAGAAAAAGAAGGGCTATGAGGATAGCAATATTTTGGCCCTAGCCCTTCAAGGTCAGTAAGGCTTCAGGATATAAGAGAACCTGTGCTGTAATATCCTATAACTCAGAGGTGTCCCAAATTTTCTGGTTAAGGAGATTATGGGACCTCAGAGGAAAGGGATAAATGAACTATAGTGTGTCTAAGGAGAGTCACCCAGAGAAAAACATTCTCTCAGGCTTTCACAGAAAGCAAAATGGCCAAGCAATGGCCGTGACTTGTTCCGAAGGCTAACACTAACAACAGTTCTACAAAGTACTGTATATAGTCCCAAACTTAATCCTGAGGGGATTTGATCTTGGAAGATACAAAAAATGAATGTTTAGTTATACAGGCCTTGCTTTGACTTGCCCTTGATCACCCAGGGCGGGGGGGGAACCTTAATTACAATGCATGCAACGCAGAGCTAGATTGGTGAGATGAGCTTTAGGAGGCTTAGATTCAATAGCCTCCAACATTACAAGCTTCACTGGTGGCCCACTGCAATTGCAGAACATTTGACTGTGTATGCATCTGCTTCCTCTTAGTCCAAAGAGAAGAATTTTCTTTTCTTCTTTTTATTTTTTTTTCTGAGCAACATCAGTAGGAAGGTGGGTCATGCCCACACACTGTGCTCTGTAGAACTATTGTGAGGACAATATGCAATGTGTCAACTTTTAAAAAAAAGGGGAAAAGAAAAAAAAGTAATGTTTATTGAAAGTATTAATGTTTAATTGTTCGATCAATCTTATATACCTATATCTATTAATCTAAACTGATCTGATGATGAAAATATGTAATATAACCATTGTTAAATGTAAATAATAAAATTATTAAATCATGAAAAAAAAAGTAAATCAAAGGGCTACCTGAGCTTTGCCTGGACCCTCCAAAATCATGAGCCAAAACAAACCTCTTTCCTTTTAAATAAATTAATTGTCCAAAGTAAAAAAAAAAAAAAAAGAGACTGCACCTTTGTCATTATATTTTTAGTTGGTAAGTATGGTGCCTAAAACAGTGATAGTAAACCAGTGCCAGATGTGCCATAGCCAGCTGTTATCACTGAAAGCTCTAAAATGCTAGCCATCACTGGACTAGAGTCCCCACTGTTGCTGGCCTGGTCACCTGCAGAGGAATTTCTGCACCCTTCTATGGCTCTGATGCTGTGTGTGGCAGGAGTGGCCAAGTCCAATTTATGACATATGGTCCTTTGAGATTTCCTGACTTAGAAGCTTATATATATATGAGAAAGTCATGCGAGATAATACAGGAGTATCCCGTCAGTTGTACTAGTCAAAAGCGATGGTAAGGCTGCCTGGCAGATTTGAGGTAGGAAGCTATGGGCTCCAGACAGTAAGGCCACACTCAGAGCTGCAGATGAGGACCACACAGGTCCAGAAATACAGCTCCATCCCATCCACAGTGCTTGTCACACTTGGAGCAGTTTTGTGAATGTGATGTACTTTTCTTTTTGTGTCTTAGCATCCTGGGTATTTTAATCTGTATATGTCCTTTTTTTTTCAGTTTAAGTAAATTGTAAAGTAGTATAAAAAATACTTCCATTTAGAAATTACGTATTATGTTAGTATAAAATAAAATAGTAGTCCCTCGCTATTTTGCAGTTCTACTATTATGGACTCACTGTTTCACAGGTTCTCAAAAATATTAATCTGAATTATTTATCAGAGATTGTTACACTGCAGAATTTTGTAGTAGCAGTATGTGCATGTTATTAAAATTATGTAGTTTTATGAGTTTAGAAAATGGTTAAGAACATTAGAAATGTTTCTAAAAGTGTGGGAAAGGTTTACAATTGTGAGAAGGGTTTATAAAGCATATACTAAATACTAAATAAATATAATGTTGCTACTTTGTTGATTTTCACTTTGCAGGGGTGTCTGAAACAAAACCTCGCAATAAGTAAGGGACTACTGTATATAAATTTTCAAATCTAAGTTCAGGAATGAACACTATCCTATTCCATTTCTGACCCTAAGAGTATGTTAATTCTTTTAGGAAATGAATGACAGGGGGTAGTATGTTGCTGTGAATTTCACAGACAAGAGTGATTTTAAAACTGCCAATGCTATTAATGTGCCAGAAATTGTTACTCCTTAATATAAAATGAAAATTTCATGTTAAGAAATGTGCAAAACAGCATAAGATCAGTTATCACACTATGAAATCTGGGTGACAATTACGATAATTCTTAAGGTCATTGTGTGGGTTGAATTAATACAATAACATGTTTATCACTACTGCACCTGCCATATAATAAGTGCTATATTGTTAGCTATTTTCCTTAAAGCAGTCCTGCAAGGTGAACGAACATCTTAATTTCACGATTAATATTTTTATCAATAAAAAGTTACTGTTGGAAACTTAGCTTTTCCAACATCACATAAGGAAGTGTAGTACTACTATTGGAGCAGACAATTTAGTATTAGGCATCTGAGGTTAAATCCTGTTTTTTTGCTCTTGGATTACCCGTACTCCATGCACCTGTATGTACCAAGTCCTATTTCAAGTGGAAACCACAAGTTCTGTACTTTTACCCCAAAGTTTAAAGTGTCAGACATAGGCATCATGCAAAGGTTGAGTACAAAGAAATTTCCTCTTGTTAAGACTAACTCAACATACTTAAGTATTAGGGAAATGGGCAAATACACAGAAATACGTCATCATGATTTGCATTTCTTTTAGAGAGGACTGGATTCAGAACTGACAGAGTACAGAAGTATAACAGCAGCATCACCAGTCAAAGTATAGAATTACAGAACTATAAAGCACAAACCAGAGAGCAGACATCTCACATAAAGTCTAGCAACTTTAATTTAACCATCTATATATTTGTGAGTATGGGTTTGGAAATACATTTCCATGTATGCTTCCTCTAATCTTTACTTTCCTCTTTTAAGCTCTGTAAAACTGCTAACTGTATAAACAAAAAAGGGGCTCAGAAGGAACAAAGAATGTTTTGGGTGAGTATTTTACTCTCTGAATACTAAGCTCAGCCTACAGTTCTTTTAACTTCATGAATTGCAAAAGGAAGTCTGCTATAGAAAAGATCTGACAAAGTTCTGAACTAATGATAGTGACCTTTGTACAGTGTTTTGTTAGCATGTTATTCCATGGATGTCAAGGCAGTAACAAAAGCAAAGGCAAAACCTAATTTTATAGTTTAACTGCTCAAAAGCTTAAACAGTTCAAATTTCCACCACCTACTGGAGCCTTATCAAATATTTGCTTGCTTCTCTCTTCTCAGGGCCTACGAAAGTAATGTGGTGGGACATTTTCTTGCAGAGATGGGCAAGGCCTTACACCTCAGACACCAACTTTAGTAGTAAGAGTACGTTGCCTCTAGATGATATTTTTTTTTGAAGGAATTTAAAGTATGACTCTGTGTTTCAAACTGACATAATTAATTTATTTTTATAACAGAGAACAAACTGTGAGATCAAATATTGTGACGCTGGAAGTGTGCACATCTTATTTGGTAGCTTTTTCTTTTTGCCTAGAAGGACAAAAAATCTTTAAGTCTAGTAAAATTGTATATATAAGCCATCAAAGTTTAACATTAGATAAATATAAAAACAGTATTCTTTTCTGCTTTTTTATTTACTGGCTTAACAACAAATATGTAGTTTAAATATCTTAAATACTTTTAGGTTATATTTGATAACAAGTATACGTGAATACATTATTCAGGTAAGGTACACACATCCAAGTTAAGGGAAGCATATACAATCTTAGGCTATATAGCTCCACAAATTATCAGATGCTCCACAATTAATTAACTAGAAATTTATAGAGGCTGGGAAGACAGCTCAGCAGTCTAAGCGCCTGCCTAGTGAGTGCAAGGACTGGGTTCAATTTCTGGTACCACATGCCATGCTGGCCCCAGAACTCCAGGGTACACCATGCCAGCCATTGAAACTGGATGTGGTGCTACATGCCTGTAACCCCAGTGCTTGGGAGGCTGAGACAGGAGTCACTACAAGTCTGAGTTGTGTAGCAAGACCCTGTACCAAATTAAAAAAAATTGGAATTTACATTTATTTAACGCAAAGATTCATTCGTTGTGTTATGTAAATGACTGACAAATATGGGAATACTAATGTTTATACTTGAGATAAAAATCTATTTTTGACACCCTACATTCATAATTTATAGTCAATGATAATTTGTATAGATCTATATTGTTTATATGGATATATATTAAATATATATCTAATATAGGGACACAGTAAAAGTTTTTGTACTACCCTATATAAGATCTAACTCAGATTTCTACTTATCTGTTTGCTCCTCAAATCTGATCTGAATTTATTACACAGGAATAGCTTGAAGTCTCAGGGAGCATGAACTTTTAGTCAGCTAGAAGCAAATTTCTTTGTTCAACCTTGTTTTGGCCTTGTGAATCACAAAAATCACGATAAAAATTTTATTTTTTTTGTTTGCGGTGATACATTCACTCAACTCATCAACAGTCATGATTCTGATCTGGTTTGCAGATAACCCATGATATTTGCTTGTATGTCTCTTCTGCCTTCTGTCTCATGGGCAATTCAAAGCAGACCCTGATAACTAATAGTGCACCTTAAAACAACATTAGATGTTTTTCTATACTTTGGTAAAATTTGTGATATAAATTTTTTCTTTTCTTTTTTTTTTTTTGCAGTACCAGGGATCAAACTCAGGATCTTCTGCTTGCCAGGCAGTATAAATTCATATAATCATTTAAACATTTACTGTTTTGGATTATCAGTAGGTTGTACTTGTTATTCTTATAGGATGGAAAATCTGCTATATTAAATAAATGTGTAAATTTATACCATATTTAAGCCAGGCATGGTGGCTCACGCCTGTAATCCCAGCACTTGGGAGGCTGAGGCAGGAGGATTGATGTGAGTTCAAGACCAGCCTGGGCTACAAAAGTGAGCTGAAGGCCAGCCTGAACTGCATAGCAAGACCCTGTCTCAAAAAAAGACAAAAAAAATAAAAATAAATTTATACCATATTTAAAGAATATTGGCTACACCCATTTATCTACAAAAGTCCCAAATTTATCTTTTTTATGGCTGAATAATACTCCACTGTGTAAATAACATGTCTGTTTTATCTATTCCTCAGTCAATAGGCATTTGGGTTGTTTCCAAGATGTACCTATGACAAATTGTGCTGCTACAAACATGGGTAGACTATATTGCTGTGGTATGATGATTTCAGTTATTTTGGAAAAATACCTAAGGGGGAAATGGCTGACTTGAATGGGGACCTTAATCTTACTTTTGGAGGAATCTCCACAGTGATTTCCATAATGGTTGTATCAGTCTGCATTCCTGCCAACAATACAGAAGAGTTCATTTTTCACCACAGCCTCTCCACCATTTGTTATTGGTTGACTACTTGATGATAGACATTCTTTCTGGCATAAGATGGCATCTCAGTGTTGTTTTAATTTGCATATCTTGAATGACCAATGATATTGAACATTTTTTTCATATATGTCAATTGCACTGTCATTTTTTGCTCGTATTTTGAAAGGAATAGCTAATGCCTAAGCATCTTTTTTTTTACTCTGACTTTTTTGTCTCTCTTTTGAGGGAAACTTATAACTTCTTTGTTACTGTTTTATTTTCTTTAAATGAATCTTAGAGAGTTATATCTGGTAATCTGAAAAGCTAATTTGAAGATAGCATCATGTAATACAGCAACCATTGTTGAATTCCTATTACTTTATTTAGTGAAACTGAAATCTTGTATCTAATGTTTTTTCTATCACTACTGTTATGGTTTGTATCTAGTTGTCCCCACAAAGTCTCATGTAAATCATAGGGCTGTCAAGTGTGTGGCTTGAGGGACAGGACTAGAGGAACAGGGCAGAGCTCAAGGGGTGGAGCCAGAGAGGTGCGAAGCACAAAACTGAGAGCACATACTGTCAGATACCTCACCCCCACCCCCAGTGGAGGTCTCTTGGAGCTATGGAGTGAATCATCCTGGACACACTGGCGTAATCTCAAGGTCTTGTAAGTAATTCAGGATGCTTTAAATTATGAAACCTCTAGTAACTGTGAGCTAAATAAACCTTTCTTTCCCTAAACTTTTATGTTGAGTATTTGTCCCAGCAATGAGAGAAAAGTAACTAAGACACAATTTGGTACCAGGAGAGGGGCTATTGCTGTGACCATACCTGCTGATTATAAGCTTTTGGTAATGGCTTATGGAAAGAGAAAAGGTTTGGGGATGTCACCTATGAGCAAAGTGCTGAAACAGTTTTGGCACTTCTGTAGGGGGGCTTCTGGTCAGAGCTCAGACCAGAAGACTGATATAAAGCTAATCTGAAAAGAAGGACTACACTGACTGTTGGACTCTAGATCATTTGTGTTTTAACTTGGCAGAAAGTTTGGCAGAATTTTGCCCATGTCCACCGACTCTGCCTGAGATCGAACTTAAACATGAAGGACTAAGTAATCTTTCAAAGGAAATCTCAAAGTAGTCATACATTGGGGCAGTGATATGGTTATTGCTGGGCACTCTTAGTCAAATATATGTTAAGAATGACGAGCAAAGAACCCAGCAGAATGATTAAAAATGTTGTGAGTTTGGCCAGAAAGAAAGCAACAGGAAGGTTGTGGCCTCAAAGATGGAGCTGAGATCTCCCCTGCCCAGGAGAAGCAGGAGAATAGAAAAGATGTTCTGAGGGCATCACAGGAGGTAACAGTTTCTTGCCCTTTGCAGCCTCAGAATCATAAGGGTGAAGGACTTTGCTTTGAGGAGAAAGCTGCAGAGCCTCATGTTCCAGAATGGAGCTGGTGGCCACACCATGTTCCAGAATGGAGGTGGCAGCCATACCAGATTACAGAATGGCACCAGCATAGAGAATTTTTCTCTTGGAATCAGGGTCAGAGTGTTCAGAAATCCAGGCACTTGACCCCTACAGCTAAGAGAGAAGGAAGCCTGGCTATTCTAGCTGACAGCATACCTTGGCATGATTCACATGGCATTGGTTTTAGGTGCATGCAGAATGCAGAAGTTCTGAGGTTAAGAAGCTTCCCCCTTGATTTCAGAAGGCATTGGGAGGCCAGGCAGTGTGCCCCAGGAAGGACAATGTGTAAAGCTGTAAGAAGCCTATTATGCAGAAATTTAGAAAAGGCAGGAATGTGGATCCTCTAAGGTAAACTGCAAAGAGGGAGCAAAGCCAGCCTAAAAGAGAAGCCATGGGAGCTATAACCACCAGAAGTGTCCTAAGGGTGGAGCCACACAGAGTTCACAATTTCCTTTGGATGTTCCACATGGAACTACAGGACTTAATGTTTTCCCTGCTGGATTTTGGACTTGTTTTAGCCCCAGTGGTATCCTCCTGTGTATACCTTCTGGAATGGTAATGTTTATCTTCTGTCTGTGAATGTTCGATGTATTTAATTTTTCATTTCTATAGATGCTCACAGTTGAGAGTTTGCCTTGGATCTTGGAGAAAACCTGGGGCTTGGACTTTTCAGCATTGGTGAAACTGTTGGGACTTTGATAATTTACAGATGGACTAAAATGCCTTCTGCAGAAAGGGATGCAAATGAGACTTTAGAGATCCAGCGGCAGAATGCTATGGTTTGTATTTAGTTGTTCCCCCAAAGCCTCATGTACATAATGGGGCTGTCAAGTGTGTGGCTTGAGGGGCGGGACCAGAGGACCAGGGTGGAGCTTGAGGGGTGGGGCCAGAGAGGCATGAACAGCTAGACTGACAGCATGCACTATCAGATAACCTCCCCCCTCAAGGCAGAGGTCTCTCAGAGGTATGGAGCAAATCATCCTGGACACATCAGCATAGTCTCGAGGTCTTGCTATGTAATTCAGGCTGCTTTAAATTATGAAACCTCCAGTTACTGTGAGCTAAAAAACCTTTCCTTCACTAAGCTTGTGTGTTGGGTATTTGTCCGACCAACAAGAGAAAAGTAACTAAGACAACTATTTTATATTCTTTAAAAGTAAAAATAATAAAAAAAAATTTAGGGGTATAACAGTGCCACAAAATAACAAACAAAAAGAATATTAGGTTTTAAGTTTTAATTTGATGTCTCATATGTCTTAATACTTAAATGTATAAAGAAAGCAAGATAAAAGGAGGAAAAAGACTAAATTCAGGACTCATAAATGTAAAATCAGCATCACCAAAGGCCTCCTCCAAAGACTGTAATACAGGAGAAAGTGCTAAGTGTACCTGCACATCCTGCTTCATCTGCCTGAGCTCCAGGCCCCAGGGTTTCTTGTCCTTCCTTTCCTGCTGAAATCAAAGGACACAGGATTAAAAGATTCATGTGTCACAAACATTTTAACTTCTCAAATATAACAAGGAAACTTTTAGTTCAGATTTTCAATTTGGAGGATTTTTTTTTTAAATTATGTAAGTATACTGGGATTTCAGCAGTATTTTGGTTCTCTACCTAAGGGTAGTAGTATTTCTTTTTGTTTGTTTATTTTCTAAAGCATAAATTTCTGTGTTGCAGGCACTGTGTTAGATATTTTGTAAGATTATTTCTTCATAACAATCTATTGGGTTAAAAATGAAAAACAAAACTTGAAGCTTGGAGAAGTTAAATAAAGTGCCGAAATACACAGCTGTTAAGACAAAGGAATGGAATTTGAATGCAGATTTGATTGATTCCAAAGCTCACTGCCTACAATACTCCTGGTCTAGCATGAAGACTAGGAAATTAAAACAATGGCTTAGTATCACCACTGTGCCCCAAGGTAACACTATTCTTTGTTACTCAACTTATTATTCTCATTATTGATAAAAGTAATAATGATGATACTGAAAAATATTTTAGATGTTATTTCCCCTTCTACATTTTGAAATACTAAATATAGCATTCTACATAGAACAGATTCAGAGTATTTTATATTATAAATAAATACAGCTTTGTGGCAAGTAGAAATTATAATATGTCAGTCAAAAGCTGTGACTTAGGGTTAACAAAATGGCAGAGCAGTGAGTGCCAGCAACCCAGTTTCTCCAGGACAAAGCATCGAGAGTCTGGAAAACCATAGTTTGGAGATAATCTAGAGCATCTGGAGGTTACTTGGAAGCTATGAGAGACCTGTCATAGAAGAAGAAGAAAACAGCTGGCTGGGAGGCAAAATGAAACTAGTAACTTTTTGATTATGGAGAACTGGAAGATATATGGAGACCAAAAAAAAAAAAAAAAAAAAAAAAAAAAAAAAAAAAAAAAAAAAAAAAAAAAAAAAAAAAAAAAAAAAAAAAAAAAAAAAAAAAAAAAAAAAAAAAAAAAAAAAAATCACCAAAAAAGGAAACACAGGCCACTGCCTCCAGAGCCTTTCAATGGTTGGTAAGTGACCTCAGTACCAGTGCCTACAGCTAAAACTATGGAGCAGGAGCTGGTGGGGATGTCAGGGTAGGGAAGGGCCAAGAGTCTGAACTTGGTCCCAGAGCAGCCCTTTGGCTGCTTCATACTGCAAGTTCCCAGAGTGGACGAGGAAAGGACAGTCACGAGAGACAGCTGGGAATTGGAGAGCACACTGGTGAATCCTACCAAAAGGCTGGGATAGTGAACAGAGATCCAGCTCCTGAGGTCTTACATCAGGTAGTGAGAGTTACACAGGACCAGAAGCTCACATTGGCGCTATGTCCTCACTGTGAGATTTCTACACTTAGTATGGTTCTGAGGATGGACTGTCCCCTCAGACTTAGCGCATCAACACGGACACATCCTGCCTTCAGCTTTGCTCCTTTATCCTAGGTAGAGGAAAGGAGCCATGTATCTAAAATGACTAAAAACTGTCATTTATTATTTTGTTTTATTTTATTTTTTTGCAGTACCAGGGATCAAACTCCAGACCTTGCACTTGCCATGCAGGTGCTTAAGTTGCTCAGCTACCTCCCTGGTCTATTATTCTTTATTTGACTGTACTTTTTATTTTTTAAATTTTACTTTAAACTTTTTGTGTTATTATAGTGCTGTTCCCCTCCCACACGCAATTTTATTTCATTATTTCATCCTTTTTTATGAGCTTCTATGTCTATATGCTTCTGTTGCATTTTTTTCTTGCAACACAGTTTATAGAGATTAAGGGAATTCCCCTTTCTCCCTTTATACTCCTATTTTTATTCTTATCTTTTCACTTAATTTTTTTCTCCTGTGTTTTATTCATTCTCATTTTTTCTTTCCTCTTCCCCTTTTCATTTGTCTCCATTTAACTTTTCTCTAATACTTATATCAAAGAATCTTTTCCCATGTCCATTGATCACTACCAACTTTTTTTTTTTTGTCTTTTTGAAACAGGGTCTTGCTATGCAGTTCAGGCTGGCCTTGAGCTCACTTTGGTAGCCCCGGCTGGTCTCGAACTCACACCAATCCTCCTGCCTCAGCCTCCCAAGTGCTGGGATTACAGGCATGCACCACCATGCCTGGCTTTTAAAAAAAATTTTTTTTTTTGGATCACTACCAACTTTATACCTAGGTTTCTCCATTATCCTGTCTTACTTTTCTATTTCAGAGACAAAATACCCCACCAAAAAGCTAAAGGAAGCAAGCTTTATTTAGCTGACTATTTGTGGAGGTTTTATCTCCAAGGAAAGTTGCACAGCACTTTCATCAAGTGCTGTGGAGGCACTGAAGAGCAAGAGGCCATGGAAAAGCCAGGTAGGAGAAGGCAGACAGCAGAAACGCAGTAAGCAACAACATTAGCCATTTTTCTGCCCCTTATATTCAATCCAGGATACCCAAACTTAAGAGTAGGTAGCACTCACACCCAAGGTGGTCTTTCTCCTTGTCCAAATCCAGAACTAAACCCAACCAATCAGTGGACTCACTTAGTAATTGTGCACCCTTAATCCCAGCATCACACACATTAAATCCAGTCCCCTCTGAAAAGCTCCACCTATGACCACATGAGGCTTTGGGAAAACATCTAGACACAAATCACAGAATCCCTTTCTAAACGTATAATATAGCCTTATCATCATTAAGGTCATTTGTCTCCTTCTTATTTACTCTTTCCAGTACCACAGAGCAAATATTTTAAAAAACAGAAAAAAGAACCCTTTGTTCTCTATCATCTTCTGGCATTACCTTGTCCTTAGAGCCCTAGGATTTAGATAACAGTCTATAAAATTACTGTTGAATGCCATTTTTCACCATTAGAGGAGACACAACCATCCTATTTAGTGCACATTAACTGTGTGTCAAGACTTGGGTTGTTAAGAGATGCTTACATAATAGCTATGGCTTTTTCTGTGCTAAAAATAGGGCCTTATTTTTTTTTCCCCAGTTCCCACATAGATATAGCTATAATGGATTAGCCTGTTGCTGCTGGATCTGATTTGATTATACAGGAATACTTCTGTCTCAGTGCACAATTTCATTATGGTGAATCTGTATGCCAAACCCACCATTACATCCAGCAAGAGGGACAAGCAAGAGTTCCTAACCCAAGAGCTTGAACTGGATGCTTACAACCTTGCAGAGAGAAGTCCTGAGTCTGGGCTGGCTTCAGTGTTGCAGTGGAGGGAGCAAAGAATTATTGTGGTGTTGACGACTTAGATTCTTTGGTAAAGAGCTGCCTGGAAGTCACACATGCGATGTCTCCTTAGAATATTTATGTTCTCATCAGACGAGTTATAGGTTTAAGTTTTTGTATGCTCCTTGATTTATTTAGTAAATGTGAGGCTATAACATCACTATTACATTATGCTTTTGTATGGTTTCCTGTGCTTATTAGGTTGTCACTTTCATGTATTTGTTCTTTTATTGGCTCTGATTTAATTAGATGTCTAGGTTCTCTAGCTTGTTTCAGCTCCCTATCTAGTTTTTCCAACTCAAAACCCTGAGACAGTATTAATATATTTGAAAATTCTTTTACTGAACACATAAACTCCTCCCAAGTTTTAAATTCCTCAGCTTATCTCCTTCATAGTTGCTCCTGTCTTCTCTAGCATTATCCCTTTATCCCAGTGGTTCTCAACCTTTCTAATGCCGTGACCCTGCAATACAGTTCCTCATGTTGCGGTGACCCCAAACCAAAAAACAACTTTGGTGGCCACTTCAAAACTGTAATTTTGCTACAGTTATGATTCTGAATGGCTTTAGGCGACCCCTGTATTTTGGTAGTTTGACCCCCACCGGGGTCTCGACCCACAGGTTGAGAACCGCTGCATTTATTCTCTCCAGCACCAGCCTTTGGCTCTTCCATGTTTACTGGCTTAATTTTCCTCCTTCCCAATCAGCAAATTTTAAGAACTACATAGCTTTCCTCAATCATAAAGTAAACCCCCTTTTTCACAGTATGTCACCACTGAACCCCATAAAATATCCTCTGAAAATTCTCAAAACTAAAAGTACTCCCATAAAATCAACTCCCCTATCAACATTTTCTTCTCAATTACCATTATTTTTCCCCTAAAAACCTTCTTTTTAGTGTCTTAACACTCCTCATCTAGCCACCCCATTACTTAAAGTAAATAACAGGAGTAAATACTAGAACTGAACATAAAAAACTGAAAATCATTCACGGAGGAGTAATATGTTCACATTCTTTCACCCCACCTCACCTACCACACTGCAGAGCCACCACCAAACTGTCACAGAGTGTATAGAGAATAGACAAGCGGGTAAGTATAATTGCAAGAACTATCATACAGAAGTGTCATAATACTGAATCTATAGCAGAAGTAGTTCTTTTGGCATAACATAGAGACAGCAGAAATAAAATACACAGCAGGAATAAGTACAAGCACTGAGGATACAAACTTGAAAATTATCCATTTGTGACTTCTCCATTTATGACTGTTGCTCTGCCTTGGGAGAACTGGGAGGTAGCTACAGAGATCTTTCATTTTTGTGCTTCTCTACTCTCCTATGTGTATCTGCGCATGTATCTGTGTGTATGAGGATACAATACTGTACTAAAAATCTCCATATAAGCTACACACTCTCATTTCACTAGTCCCAAAATTGTAGTAATACTCCTAGAAGGGAAAAATAGGCGCTTATGTATAACTTACACACACACACACACACACACACACACACACACACACACACACACACAAGAATAGAGAAGGAGAGAAATACAAGATCTCTGAAACTACCTCCCAATTCTCCAAGGCAGAGAAAGAGTGACAAATGGAGAAGAAAAATAAATATCAAGAGCTGAACTCTATAGAAAGCTCTTAGAAGGGATGGGGAAAATAGATGCACTAGAGAAAAAGTTCACAGCAATTTCACTATTGAGTGCCCAAGGTGAATTTCAGTGAAATAGGTAAAAATTAGACAAGCTAACCAAAACAGTCCAAAATTTTAGTGACAGATTCAGCAAGAGTATGGGATCTTTGGAAAAATGTCAGACAGAAGTACTGGAACTAAACTATGTAGAATTCATATATTCCACAAATGACCAATGTGATGTCAGAGTGTCTGTATTGATGGTGTAATTGTGCATTATGATAAAGAAATTAAGGAAGTCAAAAGGAAAATAAGAGAACAGGAGTTGACTGTCCAGCAAGCTACTAGATGACAACAAGAAGACTGATCTAAGGCTAACTGGAGTCAGAGAAAGCCTAGAAGATAGCATAGCAGGATTTACTAACATGTTTGCAGAAATCATAGACAATTTCCCAAATATAAGACAAACTTTAGAGTACCAGTAAGCAGTGCTTACAGGACTCCAAATAACTATTTTGTCAAAAGTAGCTCACCAAGGCACATCTTTAATAAATTACCAGATGAACAGTAAAATCCTAGAATTTTAAAAGCAGCCACAGTAAAGCAAACAAAAAATATAAAGATAAAGTGATTAGAATCACAGCAGACTTCTCAACACAAATCCTAAAGGGCAGAAGAGTTGGAAGTATTTCAAACCTGAACAGCAAATAACTTCCAATGCAGACTAAGTAACAGCAAAGCTCACATTCAAAATACATGGACACTTTCCCAGAAGAACTGAAAACCTCATACCACAGTGATATATGTACATCCATGTTAATAGCAGCTCAATCTGTCAGAGCTAAATCCTGGAAACAACCCAGATGTCCATCAACTGATGAAGAAGACCTGGTATTTTTACATTTGTTGGTACATAGATGCAACTAGAGAACATATTCTCAAGTGGAATAATCACCCACATGTGCAAACATCGCATTGTCTCATTAATGTGAGAACCTAAAAGAGAAAAATGAAATCTGAAGTCCCAGTACAGTAGATACCATGAAAAGGGAATGAACTTGTTCAAAAAGAAAGAGTTACTGAGTTGAAAAGGACAGGAGAGGGTGTGGGGGAAAGAGTTTTATCTATGTATGCAAACAGGATGGTATAGACAACTGTACTGTGCATTTCTGCTGGTCTGTGGAAGGGAGCAATAATTTGTTTTGTCTCTTTCAATTGCTTTTACTTTTTCTCTTCTTAATTTCTTACACATTTCTTTCTTCTGCCAATTTTACATGCATATAACTGGTAATGTGATTAACCCGTTGGAAGACAACATCATGTATTATGACACTGTGAAATTGGTATTACTTTGTTAAGTGAAATGCTGTATCACTTGTTAATTTCTGTTGTAATTCTGATATGTACTCTTTAAAAGACAAAATATATAAAGAGCAAATAAAGTATTTACATAAAAACCCTGCTCAGAAGATATGAGTGCTAACCCAGTTCTACAGGAAATACTTAAGAATATTGTCAACAGAAATAGTGAATCAGAGATAAGTAAAACTCAGAAATAACTAATAAGATCAACAGATAAACAGCAACAAAAACACCAGGAAAAGAAAGGATACACCTTTGAGATAAAGAAGGAAATTGTAGTAAATTACAAACATATCTCAGTAATCTCAGTGTCAACTCTCCAATTAATACACATATTAATAGGCTTGATCAAAAGACAGAATCCAACAACCTGTTGCATTCAAGAAAACTTATCCAAAAGGCATTTATAGATTAAGAATAAAAGGACAGAAAACAACATTTCATACACCAGAACCCTGAAAACATGTAGGGGTAGTAATTATGTCAGAAATTCTAGCATCAGGAATAGCAATTTTAATATAAATTTCAAACTAAAACTGATTAGAAGAAACAAAAAGGTCACTACATACTTAAGGTCACTAATAAATAGTTAAGGAACAATACAATAAGAAGAAATAACACTGATAAACATACATGTACCTAATACTGGAACACCTGTCTTCATAAACCAAAAACTGCTTGAATTAAAAGATGAAATAAACATTAAAACAATCATAGTAGGGGATTTTAACACCCCACTTTCACAAAGATATTGATCAACTGAAGGAAACAACTAACAAATTTCAGAGTTCAGCCACACCTTTGTACATATGGACTTAATGGTTACATACATACAAGGTATTTAACCCCTCTACAATGCAGGAGAGTCTTTTCTGAAGCATATGGTACTTTTGCCAAAGTAGATCACATATTTGTCCACAAAGCCTGCTTAATTAAACATAAAATAATAAAAATTTCGCCATATATACTATCAGAGCACTGTGCATTGAAAATTGAAGCCAACAACAGAAGAAATTTCAGAAAAGGCAAAAGCTTCTGGAAAATTAACAATATGCTCCTAAAAAACCAAGTGGTTCATACAGGAAGTGAAAGAGGAAACTAAAAATTTGGAAGTTAACAACAATGATGACACAACTCCTTAAAATCTCTGGGACATTATGAAAGCAGTTCTAAGAGAAAATTTCATTAAAATCAAAGCTGACATTAGAAAAACAGAGCCAACTCTAATAGATGACCTTTTGGAAAAGCTTAAAACATAAGAAACAACAAACCAGCCCCAAACCAAAGTTGAGAGATGTTTTACAGAGTGGAAATGAATGAAATTGAGACTAAAAAATTTTTTTTTAATCTCAATTCAAGGAGCTAGCTAGTTCTTCAGAAGAATACATAAATAAGCCTCATACAAAGGAGAATTACATCAATGTAACTAGAAATGAAAAATGTGAAGAGGTGGCCTGATATCTCGTGTGGACTAAAGTTAGGCACAGTGCAGTGGCCAGTGTTTGGTCTCCAGTGTGCCATGCTGGCCCTGCTCCCGGGTACACTGAGAAGGTGATTCATACTGTGTGTGGTGGCGCTCACCTGTAACCCAGCATTTAGGAGTCTGATCTATGTAGTGAGACCCTGTAGACGCCATCCTAAATGCAGAAAAGAAAACTTAAAAAGAAAAAGGTGAAATCAACAGACACTGTAGAAATTCAGAGGTACCTCAGTTAGCAAACTTAATTCTTTCTACTTTGTTTGGTCAAAAACCAAATTGGAGGAGAGAGAATTGAATCAAATTTTCCTGTAAGGTAAACCTAAACATTGAATATGATTTGGCTGAAACATTAGCCAAAGCAATTAGGCAAGAGAAAGAAAGGGGTTACATATAGAAAAGGGAAAACTCAAATTATCATTAGTTATAGATACACTGTACCCTGAAGTTACAACCAGCCTTATGTATGAACAGGTTAGGTTATGAGCAGAATTTTAGATTTAAGACAAAGTCTTGAGCTATGATGGAAATGCCAGCCATTAGTGGAGTTGCAAATAAAGACTTACGATGCCAGAAAAGCGTATGTAAGCATACATAGCATCAATCTGAGCCCAGATTTGTGAATGTGATCTCAGTCAGTGCATTTATATACTCACTACAATTACTGCTACCAAAATGCAACCCCTTTCCCCCCAAATAAAAATCTAGAAAAGAAGCTAAGGAAGGAAGGGGAGGTAAAGAAAAGAAACACAAGTGAAAAGAACAGTGTTAAATGAAAGAGAGAAATGTAATTTTGGACCTGTTTTTAGTTCTACAAAGGTTGAGACCTAGTGAGCCAGAAGCAGGTCCCAGTGGGCCACAGACTCTCCCCAGGAGAGAAAGGACCCCGGGGAGCTAGATGCCTATTGTTCTTAGGGAAGGGGACTCTCCTTCTAAACAGTAGCCACCTTCAATTTTATCGTCCCTTTCTGCAAGCCAAAGAGGTCAACCTGAATGGTGAGTACAGTTTGAAATTGTAGTTTCTGGTCAACCAAGCACATTTTATAACTTTATGAAGAGTATAGGAAAATAACAGGTGTTTTTGGTAAATTATATATATGTATCATATAGCCCTTTTTATTATGAAAGGGTTAGTTAAAGGCTGCTTTTGGAATGTATTGTGGGTATTTCCATTATTTGTTGTGGGAAAATTAGTCTTAATGTACAAGCAACAAGTTACAACCAGGACTCACAAATAAATGAATTGTGTTCCTAAGTCAAGGGTCCATTGTAACATGATACTCTATGTAGGAGACCCAAAGAACTCCAAGGAAAAACTTAGAATAGCCTACTTTAGAAATGTAGCAGGATACAAGATTAATAAAACCAAATTCATTATCATCTGTGTACACTAACAATAAATAGGATGAGTTGGAAATTATGGAAATAATATTCATAGTAGCTTCAAGAAAAATGAAATATCTAGGAATTAACCAAGGAAGTTAAAGACTTGCACAAAAATAATCTACCATACTCTATACAGGGAGATTGCAGGGGACATTGGAAAAGGTCTCCTGCTCCTGGAGAGGCAGAATCAATAATTTCAAAATGGTCATACTTCCAAAACTGATATACAGAGTTAATGCAGTCCTAATCAAAATACGAGCAGAGTACTTCATACATCTAGAAAAACAATTCTAAAATTTATTATTTATTTCTTACATGTATCTTTTGTTTTTTTGTGCAAGGTCTCATTAGGCAGCTCAGACTCCTAGTGATCCTCCTGTTTTCAACCTCCCCAGAACTGGAATTACAGGGGTGTACCACCACTTTCAGACTTGGTTGCTGGCTCAGCATGCCCCAGGAGTGGAGCTGATGCAGTATGTGATGCCAAGGGTTGAACTCCAGTCCCTGTGCTTGCCTAAGCATACACTTAGTCCACTGAGCTATCTCGCTGGCCTGAATTCTAAAATTTATATGGAACCAGAAGAGACCCAGAGTACCAAAAACAGTTTTGGGCAGCAGCAACAAAACAAGAAGTATACCAGTACCTTACTTAAAGCTACACAAAACAATAGTGATAAGAATGGCATGGCATATGGACTATGATCCCTTTTATTATGTCTAATATTATTGTCTTTTTATTGTCTATATTTAGGTCAAGGTCTACAGGGTCTACAGGGTCTCACTACATAGATCTAACTCATAGGGATTCTCCTGTTTTCAGCCTACCAAGCACTGGGATTACAGGTGCACACCACCATGCCGAGTCTCCATTGCCTTCTTAGTGTGCCCTGCAGGTGGGGCTTTATTTTTTTTTAACCTCAGTGATTTCCTAAATTTCTAAGTTCTGATGACCCTCTACCTCATTTTTACTAGTTTTTGCCCTTAATTTTATAATTACACAATCTTCTACTTTGGATTTTTCTATAGTTATATGTTTATGTTATTTTGTATCTTCTCTAAGAAAAGGACTTTTGAGGCTAACAGTTGACATTTATGATTGAAAGACAGATGCTAAATTAAAAACAAGACGATGTAAAATGCTTTAGGGCTTACTCAAGTTTGGAGACCATTGAGATTTTCACTTTTTCTAATGGTATTGTCTTTTTAAAAATTGTTTTTACAATTATTCTTAGTATTTTATCATTTTAGTAACAGATTCTGGAATTAATATTTACTGGCTTATTTAACTCAGTTTTAAAACAGTTTCACTTCCTTACAAGCATTAAAAAAATTATCAAGGGGACTCAACAGTTTTTTTTTTATTATGGAGGTTGGTGGAAGAGATAATTGAGATGTGTTAAATACATGGTAAATATGATTATTATGTACTACAAATGTGTACTAATAAAAACAAAAATGGAAAAAAGAATGGCATGGCATAGTAGGACAAAAATAGGTACATGAGTCAATGGAACAGAAATGAAGATACAGAAACTTCCCCAGACATTTTCAGCTATCTAAGCTTCCACAGAGGGACCAAAAGCATATGCTGGAGGAAAGACAGCCTATTCAACAAGTACTGTTGGGAAAACTGGTTATCTGTGTACAAAAGATGGAAACTGGACATATATTTCTCACCATATAATGAAGTAAAAGTGCACCAAATATCTACACATTAAATAGAAACATTAAACTTACTAGAATATAAAGTGTGGAAAACACTTGAAGACACAGATATAAAAAATGATTTTCTCTTTTTATATATTTAGTAGAGGTCTATAGCATCTCATTACCCAGATTGGACTCATAATAATCCCGTTTTCAGCCTCTCAAGTGGTGGACTACAGGCATGCACCACCATGCCCAGTCTCAATTGCTGTCTCAAAGCTCCCTGGGGTGAGACTGGCACACACATCACGGGACTGAACCCCCCCCCCCAAATTTTCTAAACAGAACCTTGCTTGTACAATAGGTAACATCTACGATCAACAAATGGGACTATGTTAGACTAAAAAGCTTCTGTACAGCCATAGAATCAATCACTGGTGAAGACACAGGCTACAAAAAATTTAGCCAACTATTCCTCAGACAGAGAACTAGTGTCTAGAATACTAAACAAAGAACTAAAAAAAACTGAACCACCTAAACTTAAAGACCTAGTCAAGAAATCAACAAGAAAAATGTTTTAAAGAGAAAGAAACACAAATGATCAACAAATATATGAAAAACGTTCAACATCTCCAGCCATCCCAGAAATACAAATAAGAACGATGCTAATATTCCACCTTCAGAGAGGATGGCAATCATTAAGAAATCAAGCAAGTGCTAGTTAAGCTATGGTGAAAAAGGAACTATTATTCATTGGTGGCAGGAATGTGAACTTGTACATGTATTATGAAAGATCAGTATGGAGACTTCTCAAATAACTGAAATCAGAAATTTCATATGACTCAATGATCACAGTGCTAGGTATATTTGCTCCAAAGAGCTTAAGACATCAAACAGAGATACATGCATACTAATGTTTATAGCAGCACAACTCCTAACTGCAAAATCCTGGAAACAGCCTGTATACTTATCAACAGATGACTGGATAAAGAAAATGTGGTATCTATACACAATAGAATACTACCCTGCTACAGAGAATGACAGATTTGAGACAACTGCAGGAAAATGGGTGTACCTGGAAAATATAATTTTGAGCAAAATAAATCAAATACAAAAATGTAAATATCATATCATCTCTCACTTGAGTGAAGTAAATTACAAAGAGAATCCTAAGAATGTATAGAGGGGGACAAGGAGATGTATCATCTATGATAAGGAAATGGTTCAAGGGAACAAGCATGAGGGAAGGAGGAGAAGAAGGAAAATAAGTAAAATACAGATATACCATACACAGATACCTAATAACATCAATTAATACACTGTATAACATAATATGAGCTAAGATTAATAATATCAATAAGAATGAAAAATAGGGTAGGAGATAGGAGGAAGGAAGCAGAAAAGAGGGGGAAAGGATTAAAAAAGAAAGAGGCTATGGTATACACCTGTACCTACTTCCCAACATGATTGTATTCTGCATGAACAGTAAACATGTACAAATAAAATAAAAAATTTTGATTCAGAGCTCTCTTAAGCTTGACTGAGGAATGGGTCATCAATTAATCAAAATCTTCACATCCAATCAAAACATGTATTTCCTAAAGTATGTTTTGGATTATCAGTACTTGCTCAGCAGATTTTTACTCATTAACTTTTATACTAATATTAAAGACAATCACCGTATGAAAATGGCTAAAATATGCACAAATCTTTTCAGACTAATATAAAAACTGTCTGGAGCAGTGAGATAGCTCAGTGGACTGAAGGGTCTACTTAGGCAAGTGTAGGGACTGGGGTTTGATCCCCAGCGTCACTTGCCATGCCAGCCCCACCCTCATGGTGGGGTGAGCCAGCCTGAGTCTGGGTGTGGTAGTGCACACCTGTAATCCCAGCACTGGAGAGGCTGAAAACAGGAGGATCACTATGAGTCCAAGCTGCATTGTGAGACCCTATAACAACCTAAAACTTTTTTTAAAAAAACTGCCTAATGTAGATGATGTGGGATATAACATCTACCAAAGAATTCTTATTTTGAACTTCCCATTGGCAAAATGATATTTCAAAACTTCCTGAGAAGAATTCACAAAACTATAGGACAAACAGTTGTGTTTGTGAAGTAATTACAAACCTAACATCTCCTCCTTTCCTTCTCTAATACATGTAAGTCAAAGTAATAAACAGTATGACAATGGGTAATTATCAGATGTTAAAATAGTTATTTATTATTGGGTACTTACGATTTTTACCTCTTCCTCAAATGAAAATCAAAGTAGTAGAGAATTACTACTAGTTAAGATGTCAAATGACATTTTCAACATTAATTTTTCTATTTATAGTTATTATATCTAATTAAAAACTGCAACTCAATTAAGTGATTTATTTTTTATTTCAATTTTCTGCTCAGGGTTAAATTCAGGATTTTTAGATGAGCACTTTGCATGATTTGTAGTCTATTGCTAGACTTCATACTCACAATTTAAGAGGGCTCCACTCTCACAAATTAGTGGAGGTGGAATTTTGGTTAAAAAACTAACATCATGTTTCCTAATGATGAAACTATCCTAATGCTGGCCTACAGCACAAATGCTTCTTTCAAGTGCTACTGCTACCCAGTAATGGACTCCTTCCTGCTTCCTCAATGGACTCACATTAGGGTATACTCAAAGGGGCTGTGCTAAATGTTTCTCAGAGCATCGTTATTCCTGTGTTCTGATCTTACCTCTAGTTTAGGAAATATGATGACTAATATAATAAAAATTTATTTGTCCACAGAACCATTTTTCCTGCAAGACAATAATGTCAAAACACTATGATCAATTAACCTAAATACAATTTCAAGAGGAACATAAGAAAACTTCTAAGGCTTCTGCTTTAAATTCCAAAACAGTACTGACTAATATATCTTTTTAAATAATGAACTATAATCTGAAAAATAAGTCATGAAATACTACTTTAGAGTAAAAAAAGGAACTAATGATACATGCAACAACTTAGATGAAATGCCAAGAAATCAAGGAAAGTAAAAAAGCAAGTCCAAAGGTACACCATGTGAGTTCACTTATTTGGTATTCTTCATATCACAAACCTACACAGGTAGAGGGCAGCTCAGTACAGCAGGAAGCAAGCGAGTTGGCTATGAACAAGGAAACTTGGACACTTTACAGTGACTGGACTGCTCTGTACCTTGACTAGGAAAATCAACTCCATGCTTGGGTAGTTGCTAGATGCAAGATGTTGGCACTAGGGGAGGTTGGGTGGAGGGCACACAGGATATTTCTTTTATTTGTGAATCTATAAATATATTTTATTTGTAAAACTGCAATTACATCCAAATAAAAAGTCCAACTAAAAATGAGCCAAAGGCAAATATCAGAAATTTAGACACTGGTCATTTTAAATCGTTTTACCTTACTAGAAGATGAAATTCCTTGTGAGTAAAAGATGACAAATGCAACTTATTTGAAGTAAAAATCCAAGACTTTTTTTTTTTTTTTTTTTGTGGGACCAGGGTTCGAACTCACGACCTTGCACTTGCCCAGCAGGCACTTGTGCCTCGGAGCTATCTCCCCAGCCCAATCCAAGACTTATTAATGATTAAATAACAGAACCGTTTATTTAAAGTTTAGGGCTGATTATTTAACACAGGTACTAAATCCTAAAACTTGCATTTAAAAAATTCATACCCATGTGTCTATAACGATATCAAATATTGAGAATTTTTGTAGCAATTTTTAAGAGGCACTGTAAGGGGCTAACTGAATCAGACTCTATTCCCAGGTAAGTCTTCTCTTCCCTGCTGCTCTCATATTTCTTTCTGTCTTTGCTAAAGGAAATCAATTCAATAAGCAAATGCCAGCAATTTAAACAAATGTCTGAAATTAAACTTAAAATTTCTAGTACTCAACCTTTTAACCAGGAGTTAAATGTCTCCCTGTTTACTTTTCTAGTTTCATTTTTTCTCACCAGTATTTTCTGGTCTCTAATCACATATAAGTGAGGAGATATGCTGCAAGATGAACATCCTTACCCTGAAGATCTGAATTTAAATTCTTGGTTCTAGAGTATTTTGGATTTTAGGCTTTGGAATGTTCAACTGCTAAAATCCATGCAACCATTTCAAAACCTGAAACACTTCTGTTCCCAGCATTTCTGTATCCATCAAAATCACAGTAAAAAGTAATTTGCAATGTCCATGAATACTTATTGATCTGACATGAAAAAAATATGTGAAGTAAGATTCAGTAAATACAGAGAAAGCACAAATAAAATATCCAGTCTACTAAATACAGCTAAAAATCCAAGGAAGTATGAGTAGCGAAGAAATTTGAAGACCTTTGACAAACAAATAACAGTAGCAGGTAGCAGACAGACTGGAAAAGGACATACGGTAGGAACTGCAAGTACCACAGTACCTTTTTTTTTTACTTTGGTATTTCGTGGCCACTGGAACACTGTGGCTACTAAAGCTCACTAAACAACAAAGGACGGAAAGATGAGAGAAATATTCACTCTTGCCCTCTGTTTCCTTTTGCTTCTGCCCCAGGCCATTCCAAAGCAGCAGCAGAAACAATGGTGACAGCAGGGACCCAAAGGTGTTTGAAACCTGAGGGGGGGAAATTTCCTCTCAGTGGAGGGCTGTGACCTCAAAAAAAAAAAAAAAAAAAAAAAAAAAACCTGAATTCTCTCTGAATTCTCCTACAGGTATAGTTGTACAAGTGTGTGGTAAATTGAGGTAAAGTGTAAGCTTTTTTGCTATATTACTGGAAAGGGGAACCCCAGCAAAATGACAGTACCTATTATGGTTTATATGTATACATCTCCCTACTGCCTCACAGGATCGTAGAGATCGCCTTTGGATGGTGACTGCATTATGGGGATATTACACCTGACTTGCTGTTCAGAGGTGGCACCAGGCTGGACAGGCCAGTCACCGTGGATGTGACCTGGAAGGGTGTATCTCCCATTTCACTCTTCACTTACTCCTCTGCTTCTTGTCTATCATACTACAAGAAGCCCTCTTCTGCCACACTGTTCTTCATTGGGAGTCAGCTAAACATGAGCTATAAACAGGAGCTAAAATAAACTTCAAGAGCTTTGAGTTCCAGCAATGAGAGAATTGACTAAGGGAGTACTGGGGAGATCAGAGAAGGAAAACCTCAGGAAGGTAAGCCTATCAAGTTGTTTAGGATCAGCTGGGTGGAAAGTGCAAGGACCCAGGTTTGATCCCTGACTGGTACTGCATGCTGTGTTGGCCCAGGAACCTAGGTATACCACTGAAACCAGGCAAGGCGATACAGGCCTGTAATCCCAGCACTGGAGAGGCTGAGACAGGAAGATCACTATGAGTCTGAGCTGTGTGGTAAGACCCTGTACCAAATAAATAAATTAATAAAATATTTTTTGAAGGATTTCCTTGTTTCAAAAACTGCTCTGCGAATCTGATCTTAAGCACCAAGAGTCTAAGAACAGAACAGATCACATTGTTTACACTGACTATTTGGTGGCACAAACAAGACTGATTCAAATAGTACTACAAAGGTTTAAAGACAGAACTGATTATGAAACCACAACTACAGAGTTTATTGGAACTTAAAACTTTGAATAAACTGGGTAAGCTGACTGTAAACCAAAATGTCAGTAAGTCTGCACAGGATTTAAATAAGACCAAGATTTTCACAACATTAACAATCACAATGTCCAGGATAAAATCCAAAATAATTTGGCATACAATAAACCAGGAAACCAACTTGAAGGGGAAAAGTCAAAAGAAAGCAGCCCCCAGAAGACTCAGATATTGGAATCACCACGCAGAGACTTTAAGGCAGCTTCTACAAAAGTGCTCCAAGAAATAAGGGTGAACACTCATAAAAATGGAAAGATAGAAGTCTTAGCAAGCCACATGTGGTGGAACACACCTGTAATCCTAATACTTAGGAGGCTGAAGCAGGAGGATTGTTGAAGTCTGAGGTCAGCTTAGACTATATAGAAGACTTTATCTTAAAAAAAAAGTCTTATAAAATTCTCTGAAAATAGAAGACTAAAAAAAGAAAAAAAACATAATAACAAAAGTTTTCAAAATCATTGCAAAATGAGAAAAAATAGAAAGGTCATAAAACTTGACAGAAAATGGAAATTACTCAATGTGAACAAAGAATAAGCAGATTTTTTAAAAAATAAAATATGAGATGTATGGGGTGTGTAAAAAAGTAGAGGAAAAATAAAATAATTGACATTCATGATAATCTCACCCCAGAAGGAAGAGCAAGAATATGGTACAGAAAAAAATATTACCAAAAAACTAAGATTTCCCCAAAGTTAACAAAACACAAAAGACAATAGATTCAATTATTTCCCTGAGCCAAAAATAGAAAAGTTGGTGATATATGATGACTATCAATCAAACTATAAAAACTAAAGTTTTATTAAAAATTCCTAAAAAGAGTCAGAGAAAGTGATGCTTAACTACCAAGAAATAATGCTCTAAAAAGACTAGCTCTATCACCAGAAATCATGTACTACATGAGAAAGTGGAACACTTTTAATGTGTTAATGAACAAAAATACTAAGTTAGTTCAAAATTCTCTATCTAGTGAAAATGTCGGTCAGGAATGAAGGAAGGTGTAAGAGACAGTCTCAGGCACAGGAATGCTCAGCATTGGTGGGCAGCAGACCTGTTCCAGAGCAGCTGCTAAAGGAAGGTCATCATAAAGAAGGTGAAATGGTACCGCAGGGGTACTTACAAATTGCCAGGAATGGAGGAAATGTACACACGACTACTTCAAAAGGGAAGGAGGAAGTGTAATGTGAGTTGGGTTTCTTTATTCCTCTTGCACTGATGAAAAGAACTGATTCTAAACCAGACTGAAAAGCTATTTTTAAAAAACATTTTGGAAAAATAATTTATTTGGTGCCAGGTCTTGCGACACAGCTCAGACTCATAGTAATCCTCCTGCCTCCACAGCACTGGGATTACAGGCATGTACCACCATGTCCTGTTTCAGTGGCCAGCATGGCATGCCCAGGGTTCCTGGGCCAGCATAGCATGTGGCATAGGGGATTGATCCCCAATCCTTAAGCATGCTATGCAGGCACTTAGACTGCCAAAAGACATAGAGACAAAACCTCAATAATAACTGCAGTTCAATATTCCCCTTACTTTACCAACTGACAATCAAGTAGATCAAAAAAAAAAAAAAATCAGAAAGGAAAATAAAGAAAATGCCACAAAATTATAGTTATAGAGTATTCTGCCCAGAAATAGCAGAATTCATTTTTACATACATACAAAACATTCATAAAAGTATAACCATCGAACTTTTCAAACAAAACAAATTCTGAGTAACTGAAATTAAAGTATATTTCTCTTATCATAATGCATTTAAACTAGGTGTCAATGGCAGAACAATAAGTAAATTTCTCTGTATGTTGGAAAATTAACACACTTGTAAATAGAACAGAGAAAAATGGAAAATAATCAAAATTTGGGGAATATTCCTATATCAGTCTTAAATGGACATTTATTTTTTATCTTTTTTGTATTTTACGGAAGGGTCTACTAGGTTTTCAGGCTCTCAGCACTAGATTGGACTCGTAGTGATCTACCTGTTTACAGCCTCCCAAGAACTAGGATTACAGGCATGCACCACCACACCAGTTTCAATTGCTGCCTCAGCATACCTTGGGGATGGGGCCAGCACAGCAGGCCCAGGGATCGAACCCCAGGCCCCTCACCTGCTTGCAGGCACTTTCATCTGCTGAGTTATTTGACTGGCCCTTCAAGGGATGTTTAAAATACTGAATACTGATACTAAAAAACAAGACCTGAAAATTTCTAAGTTGTATGTTACTAAAACAGGAAAAAAAATTATGTAAACTTCAAAACTAGAAAACACTAAATATTGAAATTAAAATTCAAAATAAAAATAGAGGCAATCAATTAAACAAAAGAATAGTTTTTTTTTTTTTTAAACAAATCAATACAATGAACAAATCTTCAGTGAGACTGCCTAAAAAAAAAAAAAGCAAAAAAATGGCTGAGAAGATAGCTCAGTGGTCTAGGAGCCTGCCCCGCAAGCATAAGGACCCAGGTTTAATCATCCCATACTGCATGCTCTACCTTTCCAAGAACCCTGGGCATGCTGTGCCAGCCTCTGAAACTGGGCATGTTGACAGACACCTGTAATCCTAGTGCTGGGGAGGCTGAGACAGGAGGATCACTGTGAGTTGAAGCTGTATAGCAAGACCCTGTACCAAAAACATACACACATACATACATACACAAAATTTTAAGATTAAAGACATATATTACTAATATTATTTATGAAAAGGAATCATTCTTACAGAACTAAGAAAAAGAGTAATATAGAAATTCTTCTAACAGCTTTACACACATAGATTTGAAAACTCTAAAATGGAGCAATTCCTTAAAAACCAGATACTATTAAAACTCTGGAGATAAAACAGATAACCTGAAAATTCACATAATTATTATTATTATTATTTTTGTCTTTTTGAGACAGGGTCTCACTATGCAGTTCAGGCTGGCTTTGAGCCCAATTTTGTAGCCCAGGCTGGTCTCGAACTCCCATCGATCCTCCTGCCTCAGCCTCCCAAGTGCTGTCACATAATTATTAAAAAGTTAGTCTTTATCTTGTATGAGAAACCTAAAATATAAATAAAAGACAACAAAAAGCAGGAAGATCTTTTTCAACTAGGAAGGATATCAAAAGATGAAGATGGTAGGGAGAGAAGAAAAAGGGATTAGTAAGAAGAATTGAAAGACATGTTGGCATAGAGCTCTTGAGAGTGGGAAGAGAAACAAGAGTTGGAGGGAGCAGAGAGGGGTGGGAAGAAGAGGGAGTGGAAACAGAAGCAAAACGCTTGTCTTTTGTACATGTACACATGTACAAAACTCCCTCGTGATAAATATTATGCATTACAAAGATGTACTAATAAAAATTAGAAAAGTAAAAAGTGAAATCTAGTATATTTACCTAAAACAAAGTTTCACACCCAGATAGTCTTATTTGAAAATTTTACCACATTTAAAAAATGAGACCAAGTTTGAATGCTATTTTTGAGAAAATGGAGAAAATGAAAGATAAAAGAACACTTTACAACTCATCTGACAAGGTACTACTCTGATGACAAAGCACGTCATAGTAGTACACAAAGAAATTACAGACCAATATCCATAGTGAACGCTGATACAGACATCTTCAACAAATTATTAATAACTCAAGTTCAGTAAGATGCAAAAATAAAGTTAGCAAGTGGGGCATTCCAAATAACCAAGCTGACTCAGTATCTGAACTTTTTGTTAAGAGGCTTAAACTACATGATAATTTCAACTGGTATAGAAAAAGCAGTTGAAAAAAAACCTTGCATCTATTCATCAAAAAACAAAACAAAACAAACAACCCTCCTCCCCCAAACCCCAAAACAACAACAACAAAACAACCCTCTCAGCAAATCAAGAATAAAAGAAAAAGTTTTATAAAGCACACCTACAACAAACCTAGCTGATATCATCCTTAAGTGTGAAAGACAATGTTTTCCTCTAAAACTGAATGGAGTTCAGAAATAGAACCATGAAAATACAGAAAGTCAGTTATTGAAACAGGCATAAAGATTGAGTAAACTTTAAACAATAGTACTAAAGCAATTGGACATCTGTATAAAACAAAATAAACCCAGCACAACCTACACATTAACAAAAATTAACTTTAAGTCTAAAAAATGTAAAAAAAAAAAAAAACAAAAAGAGCAAGGGCTGAAGTTCCAATAAACTAGAGTTAAGCAAAGAGCTATTGGACATGACAAAAAACATGATCTATAAAAGGAAACACTGATAAAACTGAACTTGAAAATTAGGACTTCTGTTCTGACAAAGAGTAGGATAAATGAAAAAGCTAGTTATTATACCAAAAAGAATTATTTGTTGTAACTATAAGGAACTTTCAAAAACAATAAAGCCATTTAGGAAAAAGTTGAAAGATGTCAACAGTTTAATGAAGAGGATATAAATGGCAAATAAACACATGAAAATATATATTTGATATGCACTCCTCTATCTATCTATCTATCTATCTATCTATCTATCTATCTATCTATCTATCTTTAATTTAGGCAAAGGTCTACAGGGTGTTCAGGGTCTCACTACTAGATCAGATTCGTAGTGATCTGCCTGTTTACAGCCTCCCAAGCAAGAGCTGAAATTACAGGTGTGCGCCACCATGCCCAATCTCAATTACCTTCTCAGCACGCCCCAGGGCCAGGGCCAGCACTGCAGACCTGGTGATCGAAATCCTGGCCCCTGTGCCTGCTTGCAGGTACTTTAATCCGCTGAGCTATTTGGATGGTCCTTGCCCCCTATATTTCATGAGCCATTAGGAAAACACGAATAATCCACAGCTATCATGAGCACATACCCATTAGAATGGCTTAAGCAAAATGTTCTGGTAAGGAGTTATGGGATCTCAAGAAGCTGGGTCTCCACTAGTGGGATGGTAAAACCAACCTATCAACAGGCTGGCAGTTTCTTAAAACATTAAACATTTAACATATGATACCATATGCCCATATGAAAACACATGTTCTTAACTCCCCCTAAAAATATCCTATATACTAATTTTTATAGCAGCTTATCTATTGTCTCTATAAACTGCAAGCTACCCAAATGTTCCTTCACCAGGTAAACAGGTAAGCACTAGCATATCCATACACTGCATCAGTAAGCTTACATTCTTGATACATGCAATGATTTGAATCTCAAAAAGGATACTGAATTAAAGATGTCAAATATAAAATGTTTCATACTATAGGACCAGTTTTCATTAATGTTCCCAAAGAAGAAGCCACAATGACAGAGAACAGATCACAAATTTGAGAGTTTTTGGTTATAGAAATGTTTTTTGCCTTGCAGTGAATGCTGTGTGTGTGTGTGTGTGTGTGTGTGTGCGCGCGTGTGAATGCCTGCTAAAACTCACAATTGTCCATCAATGAAATAGTCCAGGGCTAGGGAGATAGCTCAGCAGTCTAAGCATCTGGGTGGCAAGCTCAAGGATCCAGGCTCAATCCCTGGTACTGCATGCCTTGCTGGACCCACCTAGGGTGCACTGAGCCAATCACTGAAACTGGGCATGGTGGTACATGCCTGTAATCCCAGCCCTGGGAAGCCTGAGACAGAAGGATCACTATGAGCCCAAGCTGTGTAGACCCTATACACAATAAATAAAGCAAAGGTTAAAAGAAATAGTCTATTCTATAGTATGTTATTTATTTATTTATCTACTTATTTATAATTTATAGTATGTTATTTAGAAAAAAGATTCCTGACATAGTAATTAGGAAAAGAAGGAAAAAGGGGGCTTATTAGTTCAATGGTGCCCTTTAACTCTAAATTGGGACAGTGAGTGTATGGAACCCACACTTGTGTAGCATTTGACCCTGGCCAACTCTGCAGTGGGCCATGGCAGTGCCCCAAAAAAGAAGGTCAGCCCTAGAGGCAGCCACTCCAGAGAGAAACCATGGACCTGACCAGTAGCAATAGCCCAAAAAAAGATCATGGCTACTGCAAACTACAAACACAGCCTGCGTTTGTACTGACAAAGTGATTCCACCAGGCTGGAGGTGGAAGATGAAACCTAATGCCATGTTGCCAGAGAGTGTTTAATCAAGCTCCATTCTGGGAAAGGGTATGGTAGAGCCACAGAATAACTACAAAACAACTCCACTTTATGATTCTGAGTATTAACTCCCACAGTGACTAGGGGACAGACAGCCTCAGGAAACAGCAGTGCAGGGGATGTGGATCATAAATAGAACTCCTGAGAAAATTAAGCATAGGGTGGAAAAGACACTGGCCCTGGCCTGAGAAACGAGGCCCAGTGAGTGTGGCTGTCAGAGGCAGCTGGATATCAAAGTCAACAACTCTGCTGAGCTCCTGGCCTCCTCCTCACACCCAGCAGCCACCAGTGGTGGGACTGCTTTCTTCATCTACCGTGTGGTCCAGGTTGCGTCACTGTGGACAGCTGTCAAGTCTGGGGTATACAGCACAGGCTCCTAGGCAAGGGCACACTCACAAACCCACAGGACTTAATAAAAGTGGAAAAAAGGTGACTTACTGGATATCAAGACTGCAGATAATGAAAATAAACTACTTATTTAAAAGGAGAAAAATTTTACTTTTTTTTCCTTTTTCTGTCATTGGTTTATGGGGACTTGAAGTTTATCATTAATTTTTGATTATTTTCTTTCTCCTTTTAATCCCTTTTTTCCTTATTTTGATTTTTTGTTCTTTTTTTCTATTACTTTGATCTAATTTTATTATTTTACTGTTACTACTCAGATCCTTTATCTCACTTTCCTTTCTTCTGTAGATTAACTTTTCAAATTCTACTTTTATCACTATTTCCCTATCCCCCTAATCCTCAGTAGTATAACTATTAAGCTTTATAAACAGACAGCTAATTCTATGCTATTACTGTTGAGTACTATTGTATGGTTAATGAAGGTATAATTGTTGCTAAGGAAGTAGGTACTATATGTCAGTATTTTTGGATTTGTCTTATTGTTTACAGTATAATTACAGGTTTCCTTTATATGGTAAATAGTGGTACAATAGTGGATATTTGGTATGTCAATGACTAGTTTGTCTTTGACGGCTATTACTACTTCTGACTCACTGTTGTTTCCAGAGTGGCATAGCTGTTGTCATTAGCTGATTTTTTCTATATGCCCACATCTGGATTGTCTTCGATTCATTAACAATACAGCAGCCTCCCCTCCCAAATAAAAGACAAGCTTACATCTTGGGACAGAAGCAAACGCCTGGAGCTAGACCTGCTGAGAGTGTATCCCTGGAAAGTAGACTAACTGAAGTGGTCTCTATATTCCACACCACAGAGTCTTATACAATAGTCAGCATATAAATTTCAGTACATAAAGAAACACAACCAAACAATAATGTGAACATGAGAAGGCAAGGGAATAAAATACCACTAAAAACTCCCAAGTCCTGCAAAGTTGATTCATGGGACACTGTAGTGAAAAAAACCAAGTCACACAACTGGCCTCTTCAAAAGAATGTAGGAAATAAAGAAAAATACAAAAAGTGGGGTGAATAAAGAACAATCAGTGGGTTTACAGAAGATGCTAAACAAAGGCTAGGTTAGTTGGAAAAAAAAAATGGTACGAAAGCGTTAAAGCCCAAGGAAAAGGACCAAACAGGAATTCAGGAGATTAAAGCCTAGGAAGCAGAAGCAAACAGGTTGAAGGCAGAGTGGAAGAATTAGAGGATAGTACTACTGTCCAAGACTAGGTGTTCAGAGACACTTTAAAAACAAGAGAACACCAGATGAGGAACAAACAGCTGCTAGAAAACACAAAGAAAACTAATCAGACATTAATCGGTATGAGTAAAAATCAGAAGACAACACAGATGGAATAAAAATTTGTTTACAAGAATAAGAAAAAAGAGCTGGGGAGATACAGTGACATAAAGCACCTGACTGACAAGTGCAAGGTCCTGAGTTTGATCCCTGGTACCCCAACAAACAAACCAATAAATCAGAAAGAAGTCCATATTTGGGGAAAGAATTTAATACAAAATTAAGTGATACATATATAACTCCAAAGAGTCATAATTAGAAAAGAATTCTACACAACACATCATAGTCAAACTACTCAAAGTCTAACACAATGGCTGGATCTTGAAAGCTACTAGAGAAAAGGAGCAAATCATTTATAAATAAAGACAAATGTATTAGAATTGTAACAGACTTCTCAACACAAATCTTAAAAGCCATAAGAAACTGAAGTGTTTTAAATCCTAAAACAAAACAACTTCCAACAAGACTGATATATCGTATAAAACTATCTTTCAAAATCGATGGAAAAAACAAGGACTTTCCATGATAAACAACACCTTAAGAAATTCAGGAACACAAAACCACAACTCCTAAAACTGTCAAGGATATTGTAGAAGAAAGTGAAGTCAACAGAGCCAAAGGTCAGATAGGATGAACGCACCAGGAAGGGTGAGCAGTTAAGTAGATGAGAAAAAAAATGGGCATCAGTGACAGGAAAATAATACACTTCAAGAATAAACCAGTAACTTTTAGTATTGGTGGCCAACACGAACAGTCTCAATTCCCCAATCAAAAGACACAGATTAACATTTGACATGGATTAACGGTGACAAATCCAGATTGACATAACTGATCAAAAATCAAAATGCAATGATATGCTGTATATAAGAAATATATTTAAAAAGAAATTCAGACTAAAAATTAAAACCCGGAAAATAATATTGCATGAAAAAAAAAAAAAAAAACCCTAATGCAGTAGGATCAGCTGTTCTATTTCAATTAAAGAGGATTTTAAGTCAAAACTGAAAGGTCTCTATATATTGTTAAAGGAATGGGTAAGATAATAATTATAAAATTATATGTAATGAACAATGAAACACACAACTTTATATAACAAATACTACTGGGCCTGGATGATCAGACAACTATCAACAAAATTATAGTGGGGGACTTCATACTCTGTCACAAATAGATTGATTAGACCAAAAAGCAAAAGAAATACCATAGTTGAACTAAATCTTTGCTTTTTTCCATTTTGAAGCAGATTATTTATTTATTTATTTATTTATTTGTCTTTTTGAGACAGGGTCTCGCTATGCAGTTGAGGCTGGCCTTGAGCTCATTTTTATAGCCTGGGCTGGTCTCGAACTCACACCAATCCTCCTGCCTCAGCCTCCTGAGTGCTGGGATTACAGGCGTTAGCCACCATGCCCGGCTAAGAATTTTTTATTTTATTTATTTATTTTCTTGTTTCAGAACCTTTGTTTGTTTATTCACTCATTTTTATGGCCGGCTCAGCCCACCCTGAGGGCAGGGCTGGCGTAGCATGTGATGCTGGGGATCTAACCGCGGTCCCTGAAGCCGCCCAAGCTTTCCCAAGCAGGCGCTTTAGACCACTGAGCCATCCCGCCGGGCTCAGATATTTTATTAATTGACCAAATTATACAAACACCATGGCAGATACTTTAGTTCATCCTTCTAATAAGACTTCTTAGGTCTTCCCTATTTCCAGCGTCTTCACCTTCCACAAAATGGGTGGTCCTTTTCTCTATCCCACCTGGTGGAGATGATAACTTGAACAGCCACAGGAAGTTATTTGCTTCTTTGAAGTGTTTTCCAAAAGCATAGATCTCACAAATCAGATCCTCCATATAGATGATGCCATGTTTACCAAGTGATCAAGCAATCAATGAATTATCTGTCAAGGCAATTCACTTATTGATTTTGCCATAGCCATGCTTGCATATTAGTTCATTTATTGACTTCAGGTTTGGGTACCCCCATGCAATATATGGCTCCACAATGCTCAACATGTTAACTGAAGTCTTGTTGAGCTTAATGAAGGTGCCACTGAAGATTTGGCAAAGGCAAAGAAGCTGCAACATCTTGTAGACCTTTGGGCTCACACCACTGATACCCCGATCTGGATGACAAATGCAAGTTTGGATCATGCAGGAATGTAGAAAGTTGCCAGCTTTTCTCCCCATCCTAGCCATTTGGATCTCAATTCTGCGCATCTGTCTGTACTCCTTATGATAGTGCCTCGCTTTTCATAGATGAGCTTCCTCCTTGCCTTGCAAATTGTCTTCTGGGCAAACTTCTTTTTCAGGTGCTTTACCTTCAACTCTGTGAAATGTCTTTGCTTTTTCTTTAGGGTTTCTGACACGGCAGGAACCTTCTTTTTCTTCTCTTCTACACCCTCCATGCTTGCAGCCAGAAAAGTGCTAAATCTTTGAACAAACGAACTTAATAGGTATCTACAGAGTGTTCTATCTAACAGAATATGCATTCTTCTCAGCAACACATGGAACCTTTTCTAAAACAGAATACACAGGGGACAGGGATATAGCTCAGCAGCATAAGTACCTGCCTGGCAAGCACAATGTCTTGAGTTTGATCTATAGTAGACAGACGGACAGACAGACAGAAAAAAAAAAAAAAAGAAAAGGAAGAGAAAGAAAGAAGCTAAGAAAGCAAGCTTAAGTGTGTAAAAAAACTGAAGTATCTCATATATTAGGTCATAACAATGAAACAGAGAATTAACAACATAAGAGACCAAAGATATTATGCAAATGAATGAAAATTAAACAACACACTCTTGAATAATCAGTGAGTCATAGAAGAAACTAGTTCCCAGAATCAAACAATAATGCCAAAACAACATTCCAGAATTTATGGGATACAATCAAAACAGTTTTAGGACATAAATTTCTGACTATTTGCATTAAAAACAAACAAATAACAGCAACAACAAAAAAAGAAAACAGAACAAGTCCAAGTAAATAACCTAAAAATGTACCTCAGTGTCCTAGAAAAACAAGAACAATCCAAACCCAAGGGTTTTACCAAGAAGGAAACGTAAGTATCAGAGCAGAAATCAATGAAATTGAGAACAAAAACATAGTATGAAAAGTCAATGAATCAAAGATCTTGTTATTTGAACAAATAAACAACATAAACCCTTACCAGACCTAAAAAAAAAAAAAAAAAAAAAAGACCCAAATCAATGCAATTAGAAATGGAAAGGTGAAACACCCCAGGAGACACTACTGAAATTCAGATCATTAGGAATGAATGTGAAAATTTGTACTCCAATCAACTGGAGTATTCAGAAGAATTGGATTTCAGGATACAGACAAACTACACCAAAGATGACTTAAAGATCCTGAACTGTAACATGAAATGAAACTAAAGAGTAACACAAAAGCTACCAAGAAATCCCAGGTCCCAGTGGACTCACTGCTGATTTCTATGAGAACTTTACGGAACTTCTAAGGCCTATGCTCCTCAAACTTTTTAATCAAACTGAAAGGAGAAAAGTTTTTATAAAGTCATTCTTGGAAACAGGCATTACCCTGAAAGAGTTAGCCAAAAATCAAATCAGGCAAGATATATATATATATATATATATATATATATATATATATATATATATGGAAGAAACCAAGTTATCACTGTTTGTAGGTGATGTTATCCTTCACATAAAAGACTCAACTAAAGACTCCTAGATTTACAACTAAAGACTCCTAGAATTAATAACCAAATTGAGCAATGTGGCAAAAAATTAAAAATCAGTAACATACTAATAATCAACCTACTGAGAAGGAAATGAGGAAAAAATACCATTCATATGTATCATAAAGAAAAAAAAAATACTTAGGAATTAACCTCCCCAAGGAAGCTAAAGACCTCTACAATCATTCTGAAAAAGGAAATTGAAGAGCACATCGGAAAATGAGATGGTACCACCTGCTCCTAGCTAGGCAGAACTGATATTGTGAAAAGGCTATACATCAAAAGCTGATACACAGATTTAATACATTCTCAACCAAAATACCCACAGCATTTCTCATACAACTAGTGAAAACACTCCAAAGGTTATATAGAACTAGAGGGGAGACCCAAAAGAGCAAAAGCTATCTTAGGTAACAGAAATAAAGCAGCAGGTATCACAATCCTAGATCATCACTACAGTGATAAAAGCAGTGGTAATATGGATCAACGGAACAGAACAAGAATGAAGAAATGACCCCAAGCACATTCACATATCTAATCTTACATAAGAGTACAAAACGGGTGAATGCTGCTATCAAGTGTCATCTCACGGAAAGGTGAGTAAAAATACCATGGTGTGTCTTCACCAGATCCGGCAGTGTGAGACTGCTGGCTCTTCCCTAAAATCAACATAACCATGAAAGGTAAATGTTTTTAATCAGTTCAGCACAGTGAGGCAGCTACTAAAGATACTCATGAAAAAGGACTGTCACAAGTGCTTCAGAAAGTAGCAAGCACAATGAGGTATGTTTGAAGCGAGCACGAGTGCTTTGAAGGAGATTAATGGCAATATGCTCTTTACTATAATAATTTTTTAATTTAAATATTGTGTTTTCTGATTACACTGTGTAGATATGCCTGATCTGTATTGTTTAATCTAGCTATCCTTACATATAAACCATGAGTTTAAACTGATACTTTCAATTCCAGGCAAATACCACAGTGTACTTCACCCTTTTCTTTTCCCCTTATTGGTGACTTCTTTCTCACTGGGAAACTTGGATCATATTATTCTTCATTAAGAATATATTTAGTTATTATTTACAAAGTATATATTTAATTATTATTTTTTATTCTCTTTTTTATTTATTTTTATTTATTTATTTTTTAATATTTTTTATTGTTTAAATTTAACAATGGTTATATTACATATTTTCATCATCAGATCAGTTTAGATTAATATATATAGGTATATAAGATTGATCAAACAATTAAACATTAACCCTTCTAATCAACATTACTTTTTTTTTTTCTTTTCCCCTTTCTTTTCTTTGAAAGTTGACATATTGCATATTGTCCTCACAATCGTTCTACAGAGTA